>JAODAL010012109.1:0-96794 GCA_025379985.1 Phyllomedusa bahiana | reverse complement strand
ACACAGCGCAGTTTTGGTGAAGTTGTTAAGGTGCTTTCACACGGTGAGGGTTTTTTTACGTGTTTTTGACACTTTATTTAGGTGCAGGAAGGCAGAGCAATTAATGCTGTACATTGCTGCACAAAAAATGCATCAAAAACACGTAAAAAATGCACTGTGTGAAAGCACCTTAAAAGGGGTTGTCTCACTACATTGATTCCTCTCACCTCAGTCCTGTTTTCTTGGTTTCATTTTGAATTCAGGGAGTGTTTACTGGTTTCTACTAGGCTGCAGTAGAAGCCAGGTTGTAGCTATAGCAACCAGTGCGGCAGCCTACGGAGAGATCACACAGGTCTGTAGCTTAAAAAAACCCAGTGTGGCAGCCTATCAGGAGAGATCAAAACAGGTCTGTAGCTATAGAAACCAGTGCTGGCAGCCTATTCATGAGAGATCAAAGGTCTGTAGCTATAGCAACCAGTGCTGGCAGCCTATCAGGAGAGATCAAACAGGTCTGTAGCTATAGCAACCAGTGCTGGCAGCCTATCAGGAGAGATCACACAGGTCTGTAGCTAAAACACCAGTGCTGGCAGCTATCAGGAGAGATAAAACAGGTCTGTAGCTATTGCAACCAGTGCTGGCAGCCTATCATGAGAGTTTCAAACAGGTCTGTAGCTATAGCAACCAGTGCTGGCAGCCTATCGGAGAGATCAAACAGGTCTGTAGCTATACTGACCTGGGGAGCTGATGCAGCCATACCAAGAGGGGAATAATCAGAATAGGTGGGGACACTGTTAAGGACACATGTATTGCAAGCGATTGTTTTTTGCAAGATTTTTAAAAATTTAAAAAGCAGCGATCCTGTAGTGAGACAACCCTTTAAGGCAGCTTTCAACACAGCGCATTTTTTGGGTTTGCGTTTTACCAGTGCCCCAATTAAACTGCCTTTATTCCCACAAGCTTCTTTCTTTTCTCTAAACTGTTTGGGAAGTGAGGAATCCATTAGTGTGTTTGTATCCACAAGAGGTCACACACAGTCATTGATTACTTACTAGAAACACCTTTCTGAACAATTTAGACAACTGGAAGAAGCTGCTGGGAATAAAGGCAGAGAATTGGAGCGCAGTTAAAACTGCACCAAAACTGCGCTGTGTGAAAGCTGCCTAAGGCCGGGTCGCCGCGGCACAGCATAAATACCGGTTTATCCGACTGGTATTTGTCCAGTTTTCGGGCCGTGCACATGGCCGCCGGGGGGGGGGGGGGGGGGGCCGGCTTTTTTATGCGTTTTGCGGATATAACCCCGGACCATGCCCATTAACAGTTTCAAATTATGCCTGAAAGGCGGTTGGAAGAATGAATCTGTTGAGCGTTCTTTGGGCGGCCGGCGGTCTGAAAACCCCGTGCAGTGGGGTGGGGGGGACGCTTTTGCGGGTTTTCCATAGAGGCCCCTGTAAAAGTTTGTCAGCCGGTTTGCAGACTGTTTTGCAAAACCGAAAACCGTCTGAAAAACCGGGTGAAACCCTGTGCCGTGGGGACAATTCGTAAGGATCTCTGCAGACAGAACCAGTCCACAACCTCCGGCACCACAAGAAAGATTTCCCTTTGTTGTGTCAGTCCTCTCTTTGTTGCGCTGAGAATCCTCCCAGGCGAGGGGCGAACTTCGTTATAGTTGAAACTTAGCAGAATTTATGTCACAAAACCGACCCGTAGACTTGTCCTCCTGTTTCTATCGAACACAACCCTGGATTTGAAAGATCGAGTTGAAACGTTTTGCAAGAGAGAAAGCGAGAAAAATGAAACGTGGATCTCACGAGCTGTTACTTTTTGTGCAACTGGAAATAAATCTGGTGAAATTGTTTCTTTTTATTTAAATAAACAACAAAAAGTAGTTTGTGAAAGAAGGGGAGAAACTTGGCTCCGAGACTGTGGGCGAAATCTGGAGCCCCCCTCACATGACTGCAGTAAGATGGATGCTGTCGCCGTCGCTTGAGGATATGCGATCGCCTTGAATGATCTAGCGTTATCAGAGCCGATAGGGGAGGATTTGACAGGTCTGGCCGCACACGGCCTAGGTACCAAGGTAGGTTATCATAGCACTTAGGCCATGTTCACACGACTTAAAATGGGACGTATTTCAGTCCATAATTACGCGCTGGAGTGCGCAAATTACGGCTGGAATACGTCCCAGTCATTATGGTAATTCAGTTCTCATAGAGAACTATGGATTCCGTCTCCTCTCCCTGCTCGGCGAATCCGCCGCGGGGGGAGATAAGCGACATGTGAATTACCAGCGGCGTATACGCACCGCTGGTAATACAAGTCTATGGGCCGGCGAGGTGCCGGCCCCCCAGCACCCACCCCCGGCCACACTGCGTAATTGCGCCCTGCATTTAAGCCGTGTGAACCTAGCCTTATAAGGCCCCATTCACACGGCTTATTTGCCGACAGATTGGCGCCATATTCCGCGCCGGATTTGCGCTTCAATACGGCGCCAATCCGTCGGAAAGTCATTAGGGTTTAATCCACTTGCTCTCTTTTTAGAACATGGATTCCGTCGCTCCTCCCCGCTCGGGAAAAATTTCCGCCGCGGGGGGGAGAAAGTGAATTGCACATTATTTACGGCGCGGACGCGCCATAAACAATGCATTGTCTATGGGGCCGGGGAGCGGCGCCCCCGCCGCGCTCCGGCCCCGCCCCGCCCCTTATTCACGGCGGTGTTGTGCGCTCAATACGGCTCACAAATCCGTCAGGAATAAGCCGTGTGAACACGGCCTTAGTGTAAGGCTATGTTCACACGGCTTATTGTGGTGCGTATAGTACACGCCACAATATGGCTTGAATCTTAGAACCACACGCGGATCAGCACGTATTCCCAAAGCACAGGGCGCTGGCCCCATAGACATGCATTGTTCACGGTGCGTATTCGGCGCTAACAATTGACATGTCAATTCCCACACCTCCCCTCCGTGTACAATCCAATCATACTGTACAAGTTGGGAGGGCGGGTGGGGGGAGACGCATAATCCATAATTGCCACGTACATTTTGCCGTGTATAAAGCACAATATGCGTGCTGAAATATGCGCCATTTTAAGCCGTGTGAACATACCCTAAGGGTGCGTTCACACGGCACAGACAAAACACCAGTTAGGCGGCTTTTGTTCACAATTTGCAGATTCACCTGTCCCCCTTCGCACTCACATTTTCATGTTCTGCCTGAAAACCGGGCGGAAGAATGAACCTGTTCTATGTTTTTTGTTATCCTGAAGGTGTCAAAAAACGTCCGGTGGAAAATCCATTCAGTGCAGACTGCTGCATGGATTTTAAATTTAAAGGGATTGTCTAATGACAAGGATTGCTGCTTTTTATGTTAAAGATCTTGCAAAAACAAGTCACTTTGCAATATGTGTCCATTAACAGTGTCCTACCTATTCTGAGATCTCCCCTCTTGTATGGGCTGTATCAGCTTCTGAGATCACTATAGCTACAGACCTGTTTGCTCTTTCCTGATAGGCTGCCAGCAGTGGTTGCTATAGCTACAGACCTGGCTTCTACTGCAGCCTAGCGGAAGCCAGTAAACACGCCCCTGAATTCAAAATGAAACCAAGAAAACAGGACTGAGGTGAGATGAATCATTGTAGTGAGACAACCCCTTTAAGTCTATATAAAAGCTTGACAGTGTTTACAGAATCCAAAAACTGTCTGTAAATCTGACTGAAAACCCTGCTGTGGGGACCAGCCCTAAGCGTCCTCCTGCAAGAGCGAGGTGGGGGCGGTGGTCGCTGCTCGTTGGCATGTGTTCGCTCTTGAATTGCACAATTATACCAAACATCAGGTGGGTGAATCGAGCGATCCAAGGAACCATAAGGGCACTTTCACACGGTGCGTTTTGATGCATTTTTTGTGCAGAAATGTAAAGCATTGATTGCTGGGCCTTACAGAAAATGTATCCAAAAAAGCAATAAATAAAAAACAAAAAACCCCCACCTGCACGTGAAAGCGCCAACAGATTTGAGCCACAATTTCTCTGGATTATGTGTGTGTCCATAGGGCGGCCATCAGTCATCTATTCACCGGTTCAGGGCTCCATACAGCCAATCTAATGGGGCCCCCACCCATTACTAGTTCCTATTTTTTAACATATCACTGGGCTCCTTCTTGATTAGGGCCCCTGACAGGAGTACTGCCCTTTTGGCACATACATGTATATGGCTTAATCTTTGAGACAAGCATAAAGTGGAGTGTGTAATTTGTGTGCCTGCTGCCTTCCTTGGATGTGGTCGCCATTTCTCAAGCTCCCAATTTTGCCCCGATTCCCTGTTACCCATGGTAGACAATCAGTTTTTAGGGCCGACATCTGAAGGTGTCATCGCCTTTCCTGGAGGATGTGCCATTGGCCTGGATTAATCTAACATAGTCAAAGGTGACAGAGGATTCAACAACGCCTCACCCCATGCCAGGTCCCCAGGTTGGTTATCATAGTGTTAATAGTGCACCTGTGCCCTCCGCTCTTCCCCCATCAGGGTGTTGGCGCTTGTTGGCATGCATTAGCTCTAGAATTACCTCAGTTCTTCCAAGTAACACCAGACGGGAGCATCAAGTGATCAAAGGAACCATAACTGGATTAATGAGCCATTCAGTTTACATGGACCTTCCATGTGCGTTTACATGTGTATGGCTTAATCTATGAGACAAGCATTCAGTGCGGATTATGTCATTTGCTCCCCTATATACAGATGTGCTATATCCCAGACTATAGGGTGGCACAAAATCACAATCTTTCACTGGCCTCCTGCTATCAGAATTGCAATGTTAAAAGGGTCGTCTCACTACAGGGATCGCTGCTTTTTATGTTAAAGATGTTGCAAAAACAAGTCACTTTGCAATATGTGTCCATTAACAGTGTCCGACCTATTCCTAGATATCTCCTCCTCAGGTCGCTATAGCTACAGACCTGTTCCATCTCTCCTGATAGCAGGTTAGGGTCCCAAAACATCCGGGGCTCGGGCCCTTAAGTTTTAGAGTAGGGCTGGGTTCACACAGAGTTTTTTGCGCTTCACTGTGAACTGCGGATGTATCTTTACAGAGACGAGCCTTTGTGTGTAGGCTCAGGAGAAATATAAGTGATTACCTGCAGTTACATTTGGTGACTTACAGGAGACGTCTTGAAGAGTTGTTCTCTTTCTCTTTTTCTTCTCCATCTATCCCAGACGCCATGACGTCTTTTACCATCCACAACTCTTCACTGAAAAATTTAAAAAACAAACATCTTACACGCCTAATTTTATCCCCATTTCTCTACAATTTCCATCTCTTTACAAAATCCCCATCTATAGTGCCCCATATGGTAATAATTACCCCCTTGTAGGTAAATATTTGCCCCCTATAGCCAGGTCGCTTCCCCCCTTTAGCCAGGTCATATGCCCCCTTTAGCCAGGTCATGTGCCCCCTTTAGCCAGGTCATGTGCCCCCTTAGCTAATTAAAATAAAAAAAACCTACTTACCTAATGAGGCACGGTCCGTGCGTCCAGGTCCTGCAGCTGAAAAACGGTGTTAGCAGGTGATGTCATCACGCTGCTTACGCCGTCTCGCCGGGCCCGGGACCTCCTCGGCAGGCAGAGCTGCCGGCTTAGGAGCTCCCAGCGTCGCAGGGGGGTGATGAAAGCGATGCGTCACGCCCCCTGCGACCCTGAGGTGAATGTACGGAGCTTACCAAGCACTGTACATACAGGGGGGAAGACAGGATGGGAACGATCCGTCCTGCCTCCTCCCCGACTCTGACTGCGCGGCCGCGGTGAAACGGCCGTGCAGTCTGAGAACGGCGGGCGCCACCCGCACCAAGGAGCGCTCCAGGCCCACGGCAGCGGCCTGGAGCTGCCGAGACTCAGGGCACAGGCGGATTCATTCGGGGCTCGTGCCCCGAATGAATCTACCTAGCGACGCCCCTGCCTGATAGGCTGCCAGCACTGATTGCTATAGCTACAGACCTGGCTTCTACTAGGCTGCAGTAGAAGCCAGTAAACACACTCCTGAATTCAAAATGAAATCAAGAACACAAGACTGAGGTGAGAGGAATCAATGTAGCGAGACAACCCCTTTAATACCTTTTGAGCCCCATGGCTTTTCTAACCTCGACTCACAACTCACTAGGAGAAAAAAGGAAGTTTCTATACGGCCCTATTTCTGCCAGAGAATCTATTCACTTCTATTGAAAGTAAGGTAAACTGCTCAACCTGAAATGCGTGGGAGCTGCATTTTGGTTCCATCACTTTCCTGCTCTTGCACCTACAGGTGTGCAGTCCGACTCCATTTGGGGAGACGCCTGTGTAAGTTGTGCTTTGTATAGGGGTTTGTATTTTGGGATTTTTATTGATGACTATGGTCGGCAGATGCAATAACCAGTATTCTGGATTTCAGTGCGTGTCAGGTCTGGTGACCGGATGTAGGTGGTTACTGTGCAGCGCCCATCACAGGTTAATCCCGCTCATTGAATGCACTTGTTTGCATTGGTTATTGTGTGCCTGAGGACAAGGTCGTGCTGTGTAGGGCAGAGAGCAGGTATTGTGTCCGGGGCTGATAATAGGGGGTTAACTAAGGTTAATTGCAATCCTATGTGTGGGAAGACAGAACCCCTCACCCTTGTTAAAGGGAATACAGAGAGAATAGGGTCACACCTGTTCCTGAATGAGCAGAAAGGCCTTTGTCCCACATAAGGAAAGCAAATGACTTATATCAAGGCCAAGAAGTCTCAAGTCGGGTCATTGCCCCTTTTTAGTCAGGGATAAGTCTGGCACGGTCAGTATAAGGTATAAAGGCAACATCAACCTAACATATATCACCCATAAGCCAGAGTACGTGTGCTCTTCACCAAAGTGCATAAAACAGTGCACCCAAGGATGCGGTCTACCGCAAGCCCTCTATGAAAAGGGATGAGCCCCCTCGAAATCTTGCTCCCATCCCCTACAGGACAGAAGGCTTCCCCACGTCACAGGACACGTAATGCTGCTTCACTAAATTTGGGGGGAGACCTTCTACTCGCTCCTAACTTCAGCCGGGGTGACGAGTCTGAGCATCAACCATGAGCTCAAACACATAGTTGTCCTTTACATAGAGAACCAGGTTTATGGGCGGAAATGAACGCGATGGCCGCACATCCCCCGACCTCGAAGCGATCTTAAAATGGTCACTAGTTTAAAAAAAAAAGGCGCTTAGTCATGTAGGGTTCTTAGTACAAAGTCTACTATAGGTGATCTCCGAAGGTCTGGCCGCTCAGTTTTTTGGAGTTGTACTTTTGCTGGTACAACTCAGATAATCATTTAAAGGGGTTGTCTCACTACAGGGATCGCTGCTTTTTATGTTGAAGATCTTGCAAAAACAAGTCACTTTGCAATATGTGTCCATTAACAGTGTCCTACCTATTCCTAGATATCCCCTCTTGTATGGGCTGCATCAGCTCCTCAGGTCGCTATAGCTACAGACCTGTTCAATCTCTCCTGACAGGCTGCCAGCACTGGTTGCTATAGCTACAGACCTGTTCAATCTCTCCTGATAGGCTGCCAGCACTGGTTGCTATAGCTACAGACCTGTGTGATCTCTCCTGATAGGCTGCCAACACTGGACGCTATAGCTACAGACCTGTTCTATCTCTCGTGATAGGCTGCTAGCACTGATCACTATAGCTACAGACCTGTTTGATCTCTCATGATAGGCTGCCAGCACTGGTCACTATAGCTACAGACCTGTTCAATCTCTCCTGATAGGCTGCCAGCACTGGTCGCTATAGCTACAGACCTGGCTTCTACTGCAGCCTAGTAGAAGCCAGTAATTGCGCCCCTGAATTAAAAACCAAGAAAACAGGACTGAGGCGAGATGAATCAATGTAGTGAGAAAACCTCTTTAAATGACACTTGTTGCACTTTCTCCATAAATTGACCACACTATAATTTTAGATGTTTTTATTGTGCCCGTTTGAATCGCTGCTAGCTGCCAGCCGGAAGCAAACAATTCCTCTAAAATATTTTTGGATCATTTATTTTCAAATCTCACAAGGGACATCCTAAAAGGGCAACACGCCCCGAAATCCCATGATAGACAACAGGGACAATGAACAACCAAAAATTAATGAAAAATAGGAATGTGCGCAGTGAACGCGGAACAGACACCTCGGCCTCGTCACCCGCGCTGATGCCAAGAGCAATGAGTGGTCACCACTTGTCCCTGGAGCTTGCAGAAGGCTTCTGGCTCGGAGGGCATAGGAAATATGTTTAGAACAGTGTTCTCCAACTTCAGCCCTCAGGCCCCACCAACAGGTTGTTTTTAGGATCTCCCACAGAATGCACTGACAATAATGACATCACCTGTGCAGCATAATGACCTCACCCGTGCAGCATAATGACCTCACCTGTGCAGCATAATGACCACACCTGTGCAGCATAATGACATCACCTGTGCAGCATAATGACATCACCTGTGCAGAATAATTATATCACCTGTGCAGCATAATTATATCACCTGTGCCATACTAATGATATCACCTGTGCAGCATAATGACATCACTGGTGCAGCATAATGACATCACTGGGGCAGCTTAATGACCTCACCTGTGCAGCATAATGACATCACCTGTGCAGCATAATGACATCACCTGTGCAATACTAATTATAAAACCTGTGCAGCATAATGACATCACCTGTGCAATACTAATTATAACACCTGTGCAGCATAATGACATCACCTGGGGCAGCTTAATGACCTCACCTGGGCAGCATAATGACCTCTCCGGGGCAGCATAATGACCTCACCTGGGCAGCATAATGACCTCACCTGTGCAGCATAATGACCTCACCTGTGCAGAATAATGACCTCACCTGTGTGGCATAATGACCTCCCCTGTTCAGCAAAATGACCTCACCTGTGCAGCATAATGACCTCACCTGTGCAGCATAATGACATCACCTGTGCAGCATAATGACATCACCTGTGCAATGCTAAGGAAAGACAGAAAACATGACCTGCTGGTGGGGTGTGAGGACTGGAGGTGGGGACCCCTGGTTTAGAGGGAGCTCTTCTCTCTTCAGAGACAACTTGATATAGTCCATACCCTTGTGTACTTTTTGGGTGAGCCTTTCTTATGCACTTGAGTGAAGAGTCTACAGAAGGAGAACAATGGATGTGCAATTGAATGCAAACTACTTCTGCTCCATGTGGTCTCCACATTAACCTAATTAGAAGCAATGTCTGATTGCATTGATCAGTCCCAATTACTCAGCAAGGTAATTACTACTTTCACTCCATTGAATGCGGCTCTGCTTCCAGGGAAGGGTTAAACCCACTGCCTCCACCCACAGGGCTTGGCCCGGCCTCTTGCACACACCTATTGCAGGTAAATAAGTCTTAAAGCGGAAGTACTCGGATATTGGAGGGGGCTGTACTGTAGGGACGGAGCTGTGGATGGCTGCACTCAGGAGACCGCTGTGGGGTACAAGGTGCGGGTATGAGGTACGTCATTCCAAGTAGTATCAACATTGTCGAAACTGTGTAGACCTATAACAACAATAGTGGCTGGTGAGAGGCGCGTCCCTGAGTCACAGCTGCCGGGACTGGTCAAAATTCATGTATTTTAAGCAATTGAATCCTTTTCTTGATCTCAGAGAGAAGCGGCGCCTTATATCTCTCAATGCTGCCCATCACCGGTGACCTAGTGCGCATTAGGAGGAACGTTATTGCTCTATTATTTAATATTCACCTGATCTGTAAGGCTTCCAATCTGGTGAAACCTATTCGCAGCTACAAGGTTTCATCCTCCTATTGATCACTTCTTCATTGATCAATGTTTCGCCAGGTCGGTCGGACGTGTGTAGATGCTTGACATGTAGTAATTGACCGGTAATACCAGTTTACTATAGACTTCCTTAAAGACACTCAATTTACATCCTTAACTGGTTAGAAGCTGGAGATGCACATAGTTGTAGAGTATTGCATCACATTGGAAGTCTATATGGGGGCCAGAAATGGAGCAAATGCTACACAAAAAGGCGACCACAATAATAGAACAAGTTATAGTGACCGGGATTCTGGAGAAGGGTCTGGATAAATTTCTAGATGTAATTACAAGTTACAGTGACTTGGATTCTGGAGAAGGGTCTGGATACATTTCTAGATGTAATAATAGAACAAGTTATAGTGACCAGGATTCTGGAGAAGGGTCTGGAGACATTTCTAGATGTAATAATATAACAAGTTATAGTGACCAGGATTCTGGAGAAGGGTCTGGATACATTTCTAGATGTAATAATAGAACAAGTTATAGTGACCGGGATTCTGGAGAAGGGTCTGGATACATTTCTAGATGTAATAATAGAACAAGTTATAGTGACTAGGTTTCTGGGGAAGGGTCTGGATACATTTCTAGATGTAAAAATATAACAAGTTATAGTGACCAGGATTCTGGAGAAGGGTCTGGATACATTTCTAGATGTAATAATATAACAAGTTAGGCCTCGTTCACACGGCTTATTTCAGAACGTATTTACAACGGATTTCCGATGTAAATATGTTCTGAAATCAGTTGAAAATCAGTTGCAAATAAGTGTCACTAAGTGTGGCACGTATTTGTAACTGATTTCCCGACGGATTCACCATCTACAATCATTGTAGGTGGTGAATCCGTCCGGAAATAATTGACATGTCAATTGTTTTTCCGTCCGGATTGCCGTCGTCAATCCGCTGGCGGCAATCCGGAACGAGTTTTGCGTCGTGTGAACGACGCGCCGTATTTTCTATTGAAATCAATAGAAAAATAGGCTGTGACTTATTTTGGACGGATTTGCCGACGGATTGACGATCGTCAATCCGTCGGCAAATCCGTCCGAAATAAGCCATGTGAACGAGGCCTTATAGTGACCAGGGGTCTGGATACATTTCTAGATGTAAAAATATAAAAAGTTATAGTGAGCAGGATTCTGGAGAAGGGTCTGGATACATTTCTAGATGTAATAATATAACAAGTTATAGTGAACAGGATTCTGGAGAAAGGTCTGGATACATTTCTGGATGTAATAATATAACAAGTTATAATGACTGGGATTCTGGAGATAACAAGTTATAATGACCAGGATTCTGGAGAAGGGTCTGGAGACATTTCTAGATGTAATAATAGAACAAGTTATAGTGACCAGGATTCTGGAGAGGGGTCGCTGTTCCAGGGATTTATTCTGATGCCAGATTGGAGTTGGGAAGGATTTTTTTGCCCTAAAATAAGGACAATTGGCTTCTACTTCATGGGGTTTTTTGCCTGATAAACACTATAGCTCAATAGGCTGCATTGGATGGACGTCTGTCTTTTTTAGACTTACAAACTACGTGTAAAGATAAAGGATTTAAAATAACTTAATTATGTGGGGGCCAGAAATGTAACAAGTACTGCAAAAAAAAAAAAAAAAGGAAAAGCCCCACAAAAAGAAAGGCTTTTACAAAGATATTACATAAAATTACAATTCTGTTAAATTCTGTAAAAGATGCAAATACCTCTCGAGACGACCCAAGTTCTATTTTCCTCCCGGCCAACACCAAAGAGAAACACTACACATGTATAAAGTCAATATATTACATAACCCTGATAAATACAGATATTGCAGCTTTTATCAAGAAGTAAACGCCTAAAGGGATAAGAGAGGTAGAAAAAAAAAATTTTTTTTACTGGAAACTTTTATATGACCAACCAAGACGCTTGCAGCATGCCCAACGCCTGCTTGTCCTATCCCACCGGATCGGGGTCAATGATGGTCAAGACTGTGTGGACGCCGTCTGTGCTCCCACTTTCCAGGTGCAGCTCCCACCGCACATTTGCTCTATAGAGTCCTATGGCGATGGGGGAAGGTGGTTTAATTTGGGAGCAGCTTTCACAAATCTGGGTTCTCTTCCCTTCAGGTTCTACCAAATCAAGGGCAATGACCCATCAAGACTATGTGGATGCCGTCTGCGCCCCGGCTTTCCCACGCTGGCTCCCATCAAGGTTCCTTATTCCCTAATTAACCTGCCAGGTCTGCCAGCACTAGGCAATTGGAGGACACTGGGCAGCGATAGCCAAAACATGGCTGTAATGTGTTAGATTTAAGTACACACTAGAAAATTGCTTAAAAGCGAGTTCCCTTGTATGAACGAATAGGATGAGCTGTAGTGGAAATCTAAATCCAAAGCTCCAAATCCATCAACAACAGGAACAGGGGGTTTAGTGAGACGTTGGGACCCAGTGCAAGGAGCAAGCAAAGAGTTGTCACCAACCGGCAAGTGCTTATCCTACCTGCAGCATCGCAGGAATGCTTCATCCAGGTCATGATTGGAGGCCAAGACCCGAAAACAGCTTTCCCTGTAGATAATTAAGCAGGACCCCTCACTACCTGCATTCCCCCTATTGACCGCATGAAAAGGACTCAACCAATTTGAGTGCACTTGTCAGGATCCACCATGGGGCTCTGGACAGTGCTCGCTTGTGTGACCCAGTACAATGTGCATGATATTACGTGTTGGCATTTATCATCACTGCCGCTCATTAAGATTCTCAGCGAGCAATAAGATAATAATTAAAGCCGCACAAACGTTTCATTAAGGCGCGGCGGCGTTCTGCAGCGTAACCACGCCATTGGTTCAGATCACAGCAGCCGGAGCTCAGCCGCTGTGTGACTCAGATATTATCCCTCTGACAGGTGACAATCTCCAGCTATTATTCAGGCTTGTATCATCATCCAAGATAATTCTATATAATATGGTTGGAGATCTGAGTAAAGTCTATAGACAAAGCATAGATATAATATACTCATATACAATTTTATTTTTTAATCTGTGCCCCTCTCCTCTCTCCATTGTATAAGTTGCACATGTAAATCTAAAAAAAAGTATATATGGTTATATTCTTGTACATAGGGGGCAGTACTATAGTAGTTATATTCTTGTACATAGGGGGTAGTATTATAGTAGTTATATTCTTGTAATAGGGGGCAGTTTTATAGTAGTTATATTCTTGTACATAGGGGGCAGTATTATTGTAGTTATATTTCTGTACATAGGGGGCAGTATTATAGTAGTTATATTCTTGTACATAGGGGGCAGTATTATAGTAGTTATATTCTTGTAATAGGGGGCAGTATTTATAGTAGTTTATATTCTTGTACATAGGGGGCAGTTTATGGTATTTATTCTTGTACATAGGGGGCAAGTATTGTGGTAGTTATATTCTTGTACATAGGGGGCAGTATTGTGGTAGTTATATTATTGTACATAGGGTGCAGTATTATAGTAGTTATATTCTTGTACATAGGGAGCAGTATTATATTCTTGTACATAGGGGCAGTATTATAGTAGTTATATTCTTGTACATAGGGAGCAGTATTATATTAGTTATATTCTTGTACATAGGAGGCAGTATTGTAGTAGTTATATTCTTGTACATAGGGGGCAGTATTATAGTAGTTATATTCTTGTACATAGGAGGTAGTATTATAGTAGTTATATTCTTGTACATAGGGAGGGCAGTATTATATTCTTGTACATAGGGGCAGTATTATAGTAGTTATATTCTTGTACATAGGAGCAGTATTATATTAGTTATATTCTTGTACATAGGAGGCAGTATTATAGTAGTTATATTCTTGTACATAGGGGGCAGTATTATAGTAGTTATAGTCTTGTACATTAGGGAGGTAGTATTATATAGTAGTGATATTCTTGTACATAGGAGGCAGTATATATTAGTAGTTATATTCTTGTACATAGAGGGCAGTATTATACTAGTTATATTCCTGTACATAGGAGGCAGTATTATAGTAGTTATATTCCTGTACATAGAGGACAGTATTATAGTAGTTATATTCTTGTACATAGGAGGCAGTATTATACTAGTTATATTCTGTACATAGGAGGCTCGTATTATAGTTGTTAATTTCCTGTACATAGAGGACAGTATTATTAGTGTTATATTCTTGTACATAGGGGCAGTATTATAGTAGTTATATTCTTGTACATAGGGGGCAGTATTATAGTAGTTATATTCTTGTACATAGGGGGCAGTATTTTAGTAGTTATATTCTTGTACATAGAGGCAGTATTATAGTAGTTATATTCTTGTACATGGCAAGGGCAGTATTATAGTAGTTATATTCTTGTACATAGGCGGCAGTATTATAGCAGTTATATTCTTGTACATAGGGAGCAGTATTATAGTAGTTATATTCTTGCACATAGGAGCAGTTTTATAGTAGTTATATTCTTGTACATAGGAGCAGTATTATAGTAGTTATATTCTTGTACATAGGAGCAGTATTATAGTAGTTATATTCTTGTACATAAGGGCAGTATTATAGCAGTTATATGATTCACACTAAATCCTTTTTATTTTCTCTATTACCAGTTCAGCCAGTGTGATGGTTCCCAGGAATTAATGTGAAGAAATAATTGCAAGTTGGGTCTAGTAAGAGTTTGGAAACAATTTCTTCCTGTTCCAAGGCATTGCCAATGAACTTAAACATGGTGTGAATTGCTTTTAAGTCGTGGAGTGAACACTAAACCGAAAATGGCTGAAACTGGGAATGTAACCTTGAAACCAGACTCTTCCCAGGAGAAAAATATGGATCCCGTAGACCTTCTTGTTTTGCCGAAGACTCCAGAAGAGAAGAAAAAGGTAAGAAGTGTTGGCTTCTATGAACTGGACGTTCTGAAAACACCAAATGAGTCAGAAGAGCCAGAAGTCACCGATGATATAAAGACTGAAGTTACAGAAGATGAGGCTGATAAAGACCCAGAAGACCAGGCTGACGTGGACAATATACAGGATGGTCAACCTGAAGACAACAAAGACTCGCCTGCCAACTACATTGACCAGACTCAACACTCCTCACCGAAACGTTGTAGAAAACAGAGCAACCCAACGTGTCTCTGCAAGGAATGTGTGGAGAACTACATGAATCTTTGTGAGAACGATAAAGAACCATTAGACCTTGTGGACGAGGAGAAGAAAGAAGCAGCTGCCCCAAGCGTTGACTCTACACCCTCCAACTCCGAAAGGAGAAGCAGCAGCTCAGAGACTTCCAGACACAGTCACTCCTCTGAGGAAGATTTTGAGAGCACCAGATATGAAGACACCCAGGTGACATTACCCTACCCTGACAAAAACAGGGCACCCGAGTGTATCACAAGGTTGAGCAATGCCGGCTTGTACGACCCCGGTGAAGAACCTACCGAAAAGAGCAGAGATGAGGACGACCTTTCACAGGTGGTGATTAACACGGCTTTCTTTGTCGAGCACCCACCTCTGGAGGAGCAGAAACAAAACGTCCAGGATCTGTGTGAGAAGGTGGACATTGAGAAAGGGGACCCTGAGAGCGAGCCCTTGATGCGTCTCACGAGGAGGAGATCTATGGAGAGAGACTCGGTACAGCCAGGGTGCTGTCAGTGTCACATGGGCTGCCTAAAAATCGTGGGCTCCTTTGTTCTCTCTATGCTTATTTTCCCAGCCTTCCTATACGGGGCCTACGCATGGCTGCCCTTTGATGCCCCACTCATACCGGATGTGCCCACCAGACTGGTGTATACCTTACGGTGTTCGGCCTTTGCCACACTGCCAATTGTTCTGGGTAAGGAAAAAATTTTTGTTGAAGGGTTTAATTGGTTTTCCTTCTTTGTCTTATCTACGCCTTTTGACTTTCTTTTTTCCCCCAAATGGCCCAGAAAATAGGGGAGATAAAAGAAATTGTTGCCCGGGCCTCACCCCCTCATTGCTTGCATGGGCCCACACACCCAGGCCAGGGGTGCCAAATAGGGGCAAGTACTTGTAAGGGGCCCTAATCAAAAAGGGGCCCAGGGATATTTTTAAAAAAAAAAGGAATTCGTAATGGGTGGGGGCCCCCCCATTTGAATTTACCCGGTAGGGGGGCCATGAAAAGGGTTTTTAAAAGAGGATTTATGGGGCCCTGGGGCCCAGGAACCCAAAAAGATCAGGAGAAAGGAAAATTTTTGTTTCCACCCATTTTTTAAAAAAAACCAGGGGGTTTTCCCTTTATTCAAAAAAATGTTAAAACAGTGGCATTAGGGCCAAAAATTTAAAACCGCTAAAAGGCTTTCGGCATAAAAAATTGACTAAGGGCCCTTGTGCCTGAAACGCATCGCTTTTTAAAAAATTGTCCTTTCCGGGGGACCAATTTTTTTATTTTAAAAGGGGGTTGTCTAACTACAGGGACAACTCCCTGTTTTTTATTTTAAAAATCTTGCAAAAAAAAAAATTTACTTTGCAAATGTGCCCCATTAAAAAGTGTCCAAACTATTCCTAGATATCCCCCCTTGTTTGGGATGCATCAGCCCCTTTCGGGTTTGGCTATAGTTCAGGACCTGTGTGAGGGTCCCCTAGGGCGGGAAAGCACTGGTTGTTTATGGCCCGGGCTTCTACTGCTGCCCAAAGTAAAACATCCCCCGAATTAAAAAGGGAAACCAAAAAAAACCCGGATTTGAGGTGGAGGGTCAAATTGGGGTGTGAGAAAACCCCAAAAATTTTTTAAAGGAAGCCCCGGGGGGGGTTTTTTAACCCCGGGGGCCTGTTCAAAATTTTTCACTAAATTGGGAGAAAAAGTTTTTTGGAACATTTCCCGGTTCATTTGATCTTTCGAAACCCGCTTTCCCCGGTTTTTGGAGGTTTTTTTGGGTGTGGTAAACCTATTCCCCCCTTTTGGGAGGGGGGAAAAGGGGTTGGGTTTGGCAAGGAACCAAAAAAAACCCAAATTAAGACGGGAAAAATGCTGAAGTCAACGGTTTTTGGTGCAACCCCAGAAAGGAAGGAAAAAAAGGGCCGGGGTTAAATAGCTTTTTAAGGGCCAAAAAAACCCCCGGCCCCCCGCCAATTCCTATTGTTTTATAGGAAAACCCAATTGCCGGACTTGTGGGGGAAACCCTTTTACCCTTTTACTATTTCAATGCCCGGGAAGAAAAAAAATTAGTGTACCCGGGCCCCCTCTTTTTTAGTAGTCTATGGGAAGGGAGCTGTATAAAAAACCCCCCAAAGGGTTTTACATTTCCTTGGGGGTTGTGGCTATAGTTATCAAGAGGTAAGCCCAACAAAGTAAAAGAAAACAGTCACTCAACACTATGGGCGACAGGTCCCATTAGGGCTGCACCATTTTTTTTGGTGCATCTTACGCCCAAAAAAACGGGTTGACGCCCCTTTTCTATATAAATTTAACTGTAGTACCCCAAAAAACAAGGCAAAATTTTTTCCCAGGCACGGGGGACTTTTCAAATGGTTTTAAAGTGGGCCGTATCAAATATGCTAGGGCTTTTTTAAAACCCCATGCCTGAAGGTTCATTCATTAGGAAATTTTAACACCGTTTAATTTCCCTTAAAGGGGTTTTTGGGACTAAAATTTTTTTCATTTTTCTCAGTCCTGTTTTTTGGGGGTTTCATTTTTTTTTTAGGGGGGGGGTGTGTACTGGTTTTTACTAGGCTGCAGTAAAAAGGCCAGGTCTTATACTTGGGAAACAGGGGGGAGCCTTCGGGGAAAAGATCAAACAGGCCCTGTAGTATAGCGCCCTGAGGTGCCTGATGCGGGCCCTTTAAAAGATGGATTTTTGGGGAATAGGAAAGGACACTGGTAATGAACATATTTTTTGGAAAGAACTTTTTTTTGCAAAAACCCTTTAACATAAAAAAGCAGCGACCCTTGGGAGTGAGCCCAACCCCCCTTTTTTAAAACTGGCGGGTGCCCCCTTTTCTGAATGTGGGTCCTATACCGGGGTCTGCACCTCTTTTCCTGTGGGCAACGCTTTTGAAAAAACTATTTAAAAGACACTTTTTCCAATCCAACTGGGCCCCTTTGTAAAAGGGACATTTGTTGATGGTTCTGCAACCCCAAAAACCCAATTTTCCTTTTAAAGGGTTGTCCCAAAACCACAGACATTCACCCACTTTTATCCCCCAGAACGGGGCCCCCCCAGGATTGCCCAAAAAAAGGGGGCCCCCAAGGCCCCGGTTGTGGGGGGAAGAGCGGCTGAACATGTGCACGTTTGCTCCTTACAAAATTTTTGAAGTGACGAAGATAAAAAGTTAGCTCTTAGCTACTTTCCATTAAACCCCAAAGACTTTAAAACTTGCCCCCCCCCCCCCCCATTTTGTTGGTCCCGTGATCAAAACGCTTTTATAAACCAAATTCTGGGGGATGGGGGAAAAAAGTGTCTTTGGGGCCCAAAACCCCCTTTGCCCGGTGTAGGTTTGGTTGATGCCAGGACATGAATTTCTGCACCCAAACATTCAGATAAATTGGGAAAGGGTGCTAAAATTTCTTTAAAAAATTTTGGGCCCAATGAGGTTTCTCCTTAGAGGGAAAGTCCAGTCCTCAGGTTCTAGGATTTGGGCCCAGGTTCCTCCCCCTATCTTTTTAAAATTTGTCCTGTATTTTTATTCTGACTCCTCCACCCATCAGGTCTCAGGGCTGAGCTTAGGTTTCATCAATAGGAGGAGATAGTTACAACCATATAATCCCGGTCTCTTCCCTCCGCAGGTGTTATAATCCACGGGGTCTCCCGTCTCTGCGCCTCTTCCTATGATCCGTTTAAGCCTCGGGAGCGAGAGGTGACGATCCACAGGCGCTTCGTGAAGCAGAGCACCTTCCTCTTCGTCTTGTTCTTCTTCAACCTCTCGGTGCTGGCCACCTACCTGTCCCAGGAGCAGCTGAAGTTCATCCCGCTCCTCACCTGTCTCTTCTCCTTGTCTCAGTAAGTGTCTTCCATCTAAGGGCTGTAGAGGAGAAGGTCAGGTTCACATCTGCATAGGAGGTCCAGGCAAAAATTAAGGAAAAAATACAATGATGGACACCACTGTAGTCAGAGTCCATTGGACATCTTGGTGTCCGTCTCATAAGGGATCCGGTGCCACCTTCTGAACATAACCTCCGACATCTTGGAATGGATTCGGTGCCACCATCTGATCAGAACCTTCGACGTCTTATAATGTATGCGGTGCCACCTTCTGAACACAACCTCCAACGTCTTATAATGGATCCGGTGCCACCTTCTGAACACAACCTCCAACGTCTTGTAATGGTTCCGGTGCCACATTCTGAACACAACCTCCGACGTCTTATAATGGAAACGGTGCCACCTACTTAACACAACCTACAACGTCTTGTAATGGTTCCGGGACATCGAACACAACCTCCACTCTTTATGGATCCGGTGCCCTCGAACACAACTCCAACATCTTATAATGGTTTCGGTGCCACATTCTGAACACAACCTCCGACGTCTTATAATGGATCCGGTGCCACCTTCTGAACACAACCTCCAACGTCTTGTAATGGTTCCGGTGCCACATTCTGAACACAACCTACGACGTCTTATAATGGATCCGGTGCCACCTTCTGAACACAACCTCCGACGTCTTGTAATGGATCCGGTGCCACATTCTGAACACAACCTCCGACGTCTTATAATGGTTCCGGTGCCACCTTCTGAACAGAGCCTCCGATGCAGATATGAACAGGCCTTAGAAAAACATGGCTGCTTCCTTCCAAACAACAGCGCCATACTCTAACCCTAACTCTTCCATGCTTTGTATGGGATATTATAGTAGCTTTACTGGAGTGAATGTTACTGAGCTGTAATACCAGAAACAACCTGTGGAAAAGTGTGGTGCTGTTTTTAAGAAGGAAGCAGCCATGTTTTTCTGCTCCTGGACAATCCCTCTAAATAGGTCACCTTTATAATTTATTCCACCCACGTTTCCTGTTAATAATTAGGAATGCAAATGACAACACTACAAGCGGTTTGTGACTAAGCACCGACACCTTTCTTATTAGCTACTTAAGGAAATATGTTAAGCATAGGGGGAAGTCGTCATTGTGTAAGACACTTTCCAAAAAGATCATTTGCATCTGGGAGGAAAAACAAAAATAAAATTTCCACGAGGGGGGCGTCTGTACACACAGTGCGGCGGTGTGTAAAAGTTTCAATATACGCAATTACTAAAAAGCAGAAACAAACCATGTCCTTAAAAGGGTTGTTCAAGATTAGAAAAACATGGCTGCTTCCATTTAAAACAGCACCCCTCTGTCACAGGATGGCCAGGTATTTTCGGCTCGAGCGCTCTATTGACGTGATCAGGGCTGAGCTGCAATACCAGACACCAGACTCAGTGGAAATGCCTGGTGGCCCCAAGGCATGATATTATTGGGGCTGCTTTTCAGGGACAAAGGCATAACGACAGGCAAGAGGCAGTGTGCAAGAGTCACGTTCAGTAACTATAGGGGGGACCCCCAAGAAGCAAGCTCCACTGGTGGGGCCCAGGGTACCCCAGACAGACACTGCCAGGCACATCCTGTGATAGGTGTGGTGCTGTTTTTGAAAAGAAGCAGCCATGTTTTTTCCCCATCCTAAAATATCACACCATACCAACGATGGTCATATTGGTTCGTCCTACTGTCGGTAAGGGGCTATGGAGCGGGCTCACTGGACGAGCCCACTCTACATGTGGAGGAGGCAGCTGTTAATCACAGCTCCCACCCACCGCCATCAGAGATTGGCCTCCGGATCCATGGCGGCCAGTTTTCTTGTAGCTTCTAACCCTTAAAGCACCTCTGTGTCAAATTGAATGAGGAGCGGCGCTGTGTAACGTTCCTTCCCTTAATGTGGTTGCCATGGCAGCCTAATGAGGGCTTCCGTAGCTGCCATGTTAGTGCTCCTATTGCATCCTGCCATAGGACTGGATTACTCTTAGGATAGCCATCTCCGTACTTCTGCAATATCATATATTTGCTAGACAAAGCGGTGTAGCATGCAAATTCGAGTGCGGCCAACCTAGTGGTCAAAAGTGTATCCTCCATGGAGTACTCCTACCTAACACAAAAAAAACAAAAAAAAAAAACAGTACTTATGAGGAATTACTTGTCCAATTTTACAATTTGTGACGGCCTCTTGAGGAAATAGGATGGGAAGAAAAAGATAGGCTGCAGCATTAAGGGGATTATAAAAAACCATGGCTGCTTCTTTTTCACCATAAAACACGCGCCTGCCTCTCTGCAACTTCCAGTCAGAGTCTGGTGAGACGGCGGTAGTGATAGTTACACATCTCCGACCACATTTATTCACACTCCACTTCTACTATAACATGGTGCACAGAGGTAGCTCTGCGCACACAGATGATATCGCGCGAGCACACCGACCGCAGGCCCTTTGTTGATATGACTGAGAGAACTCACACTAGCCTAGGCTGTGGTGAGAGAGGGTGATCAAAGTACACTATGACTTAAAGTACTATTCTCAGCAGATAGACAACAACAAACGAGATCACCCTTGGCACATATTCCATCTCTCGAACTCCTAGTACTGCGTAGCTCTACACACTTTACTTACATGTAGCGATTTACTACACAGATGCGCGTTACAGGGGTCTAGAGAGCGCATAAGGCAGTACTGACTCTAATTGGTTGGACATGAAAGACTCATTATGGACCGCGTGTGGTACACACACACTGTGGTCGTCTCTGATCAAACTCTACACACCACTGACACAGAATCTTAGAGTGAGAGTCACTAGTTTATAGTTGCAACATAGACTCTACTCTAATGAAGGTGAAAGAGGTAAAAGTGGAAACAACATACTCCGATTCCTCTGATTAACTCATATAATTGTATATAATATATGCAGTAGCTGCCGCGTACAGTCTGAATCAATACTTGACTCATGGAGATGAGTATGCACTGGGAATGATAGGTCGCTACAACGTCGTGGGAACACGAATGGGTGAAGGATTTTTTATGTGGAGGGGGGAGAAGTTGAGACATAAATGAGGTGTTGGGGGATTGGGGAGTGAATTTACTCACACGCAAGGTTAAATACACGAGTGGTTAAACAGCTGTAGGGGAGATCACACAACCATCAACAATATCAACGTGGCGCACACGCGAGTTCTCACACTCAGGATTGAGGAGTCAATACACAGAAGAGACATCTTCAGCGTCTTAGAGACAGGGTAGATTCAGAATGTTCTCTTGATATGGAGTGAGCAAGACACAGTAGATTCAAGTGGGGGTGAGATATGATCAGCGAGCGGGGCGATACAACATGTTTACACACACTGTATCAAACACTTAAAGTGGACAAGCGGAGTACAGAGCGGTCGACGTACGCATACTATCATACAGAAGTATCTGCACATAGTGAGTGGTGGGGTCATACAGTGGTGGACGTGTGCACGCACTTGGGGGACTTTATCTCGAGAGCTGCAGAGTTAGGAGGTTGTATGTAGGGAGGTCTGAACGAGAGACTCACGAGGAGTGATGATCTATGATGAAAGGGGAAATTGTTTAATTGAGGTTAAAGAATTGTGGGGAGACGAGTGCGATAGCATAAGGTACTGACAGTCAGATTGGAGAGGATGGCGAAGTGAGTCTCGTACACATACTCTCTTGAGGGTAAGGCATTGGTGTGAGATGTGAGCAGAAGTGAGGTATCACACACATTATTCTAATGTGGACGTAGGTGGGGTGGGAGTGGCACTGAGCGGTATAGTATATATGTAAAAAAAAAAATAAAAGTGGGAGGGTCTGTTGTATGTTTTGTTTTGTTGGTAATGATGGATATGGTGGATGAGATGTAAGAAGTTATAGTGTGTTTGTGTAGAAGGATGTGAATGATGTGGAGGATAAGGGAATATTTTATGGGTTATAGTAGGTTATTTGATTTTGGAGAATAATGGTATTATAATGAGGTTTTTATGTATGTTATGTTGATTAATGTTTTATGTGAGGTAAATATTAATATAATATTTTTTAATAAGTGTGAGATGAAGATATGTTGAAGAAAGATGGGTGTAAGGAGATTGGAAATGGAGGGTGTAGAAATATTAAAGAGTGAAAAAAATGTAGGATAATGTATTGAATTGAGTCCAAGCTTGGAGATTTTAGGAAGACTATCATTAAAGGATGAAGAACATCGCAGGTTAACCCTGTCCCTGCTGAATAAACTAAACGCTCTCCTCCCCGTCAGAGCCTGCTGTGGCTGTAGTGAATCTGTAGCCGAACGATTTCTTGGGTTTTCTGCTCATTTACATTTTATATAGATAAGAAAATTCTGAACAACAGAAGCGACATTATTTATTAGGAGCCTGTAAATAAAGTGTTATATTATGTTAAATTCATCATGACTTGTCTGAGCTTAAATACTAAAAATTGTAATGTAAATAAGACGCATTGTGACATCACTGAAATATCCTATCCACTCACAGAGCAGGCAGTGACATCACTGAGAATACCTCCTGTCACTAGATAGCGGCGGTGACATCACTGAGAATGCCTCATAATCACTAAGAGAGCGGCGGTGTAGCAATCACTGAGAATGCCGTCCTATCCACTAGAGAGCGGCGGACATACACTGAGAATGCCTCCTATCACTAGAGAGCGGCAGTGACATCACTGAGAATGCCTACCTATCATCTAAGAGCGGCAGTGACCATCCTGAGAATGCCTCCCTATCACTAAGATCGCGGCGGTGACACACTGAGAATGCCTCTATCAATAGAGAGCGGCGGTGACATCACTGATAATGCCTCCTATCCAACTATATAGCGCGGTTACATCACGAGAATTGCCTCCTATCAATAGAGAGCGGTGTCGGTGACAACACTAGAATGCCTTTCTATCACTAGAGAGCGGACGGTACATCACTGAGGAACGCCTCCTATCACTAGAAGTTCGGGTGGGGACACTCACTGAGAATGCTCCTATCACTAGAGAGCGGCGGTGAACATCACTGAGAACGCTCTCCTATCACGTAGAGGGCGGCGGGGACAATCACAGAGAATGCCTCCTATCACTAAGAGCGGCGGTGACATCACTGATAACGCTCCCTATCACTAGAGATCTGCGGGACATCACTGAGATTGCCTCCCTATCAACTGAGAAGAGCGGCGGTGACATCACTGAGAATGCCTCCTATCACTAGAGAGCGGCGGGGACATCACTGAGAAATGCCTCCTATCACTAGAGAGCGGCGGGGGGGACATCACTGAGAATGCCTCCTTCACTAGAGAAGCGTGCTGTGACATCCCTGGAGAATGCCTCCTATCACTAAGAGCGGCGGTGACGTCACTGGTGAGAATGCCTCTATCACTAGTGAGATCGTCGGTGACATCCCTGAGGAGTGCCTCCTACACGAGAGAAGCGGACGCTGAATCACTGGAGATGCCTCCTATCCACAGAGAGCGGGGCGGTACGTCCACAGAGAATGCCTCCTATCATCCTAGAGAGGCGGCAGTGACGTCACTGAGAAGTGCCTCCTATCATCACACGAGAGAGCGGCGGTGACGTCAACTGAGGATGCCTCCTATCATTACTAAGAGACGGCGGTGACTCACTGTGAGAATGCCTCCTATCATCACTCAGAGAGCGGCGTGACGTACTGAGAATGCATCCCTGTCATGGGAAGCGGCGGTGTACATCACGAGAATGGCCTCCTAGTCATCACTAGAGAGCGGGGGTGACATCACTGAAGAATGTCTCCTATCATCACAGAGAGCGGTGGTGACATCACTGAGAGAATGCCTCCTATCACTAGAGAGCGGTGGTGGTGACCTCGGACTGAGAAATGCCTCCTAATCACTAGAAAGCGGCGGTGACATCACTGAGAATGCCTCCTATCACTAGAGATGGCGGCGGTGACACTCACTGAGAATGCCTCCTATCACTAGAGAGTGTCGTGGATATCACGAGAATGCCTCCCTATCACTAGAGAGCGGCGGGAACATCAACTGAGATGCCTCCTATCACTAGAGAAGCGGCTGGCGGTGACATCACTTGAGAATGCCTCCTATCACTAGAGAGCGGCGGCGGGGACATCCACTGAGAATGCACTTTCCCTATCACAAGAGAGCGGCGGCGGGACATCACTGAGCAATGCCTCCAATCCACTAGAGGAGCGGCGCTGACAATCACTGAGAATGCCTCCTATCACTCAAGATAGCGGCGGTGACATCACTGAGAGATGCCTCCTATCACCGAGAGCGTCGGTGACATCACTGAGAAATCCTTCCTAATCACACTAGAGACGCAGTGACATCACTGAGGAGATGCTCCCTATCACTAGAGGAAGTCGGCGGCGGTGAATCACTGAAATGCCTCCTAACACTAGAGAGACGCGGCGGTGACATCACTATAATGTCCCTCCTATCACTAGATGAGCGGCGGCGGTGTCATCATGAGAATGCCTTCCTATCACTCAGAGAGCGGCGGCGGTGACATCACTGAGAGAATGCCTCCTATCACTAAGAGCGAGGCGGCGGTGACTATCACTGAGTAATGCCTCCTATCACTAGAGAGCGTCTGAGGACATCACTGAAAAGCCTCCTAGTCACAACGAAGCTCGGTGACATCACTGAAATGCCTCCTATCAACTAAGAGCGGTGGGGTGACATCACTGAGAATGCCTCCTATCACAAGAGAGCCGGGGGAACATCACAGAGAATGCCTCCTATCATAAGAGCGTCGCTGACATCACTGAGAATGCCTCCTATCACTATAGATGCGCGCTGAACATCACTGATAATGCCTCCTATCGCTAGAGTAGCGGCGGTGACATCACTGAGAAAATGGCTCCATATCACTAGAGAGCTGGGGTGACATCACGTGAGAATGGCCGTCCTATCACTAGAGAGCGTCGGCGGTGAGAACAATCGACTGAGAATGCCTCCTAACACTGAGAGGAGCGGAGCGCGGTGACATTCACTGAGAGATTGCCTCCTATCACTAAGAGAGCGGCGGCGGTGACATCATTGACTGAGAATGCCTCCTATCACTAGAGAGCGGCGGCGGTGACATCACTGAGAATGCCTCCTATCACTAGAGAGCGGCGGGCGGTAACATCACTGAGAGATGCCTCCTATCACTAGAAGAGCGGTGTGACATCACTGAGAATGCCTCCTATCACTAGAGAGCGGCGCTGAATCACTGAGAATGCCTCACTATCACTAGAGAGCGTCCGCCTGACAACACTGATAATGCCTCCTATCACTAGAGAGCGGCGGTGACATCACTGAGAATAGAAACCAGTTATATTCCGGCTCTTATTTTATAGAACAATTGTTAATAACAATTTGATCAAAATGTGCACCAAGAACCTCAATGTTACATATGTAATGGACCTAGAGAAATGTGATGTAAAATAATAGATAATGAAGTGTTCTCTGTCAGTGGTTGCAGTGTGCTGCTGCTACTACGACCTGTTTGTTCTTATTTTATGGGCACTATTGGAACTGATGATTGCTATGGTCAAATATACTGCTAGTTTTTTGCACAGTTCTGTCCCCCTGGTCTTTGCAGGTAACTGGAGTGAGGCGGTATGGTTCGGGCCACTAGGGGGAGCAGTAGTTCTGTGACTTTCTTCAGAATTATTCTTACAATGTGTTGTTTCTTACACAATTGCTTAAGAATCTGCACCTATGGTCTACGGTGCTGATGTCACAACAACCAATCGTGCGCTCAGTAAATATTCTAAATTCTCAGTCTCTTCAGGGCAGATCTCAAAAGGACAGGATGGACCCGGCTGCAGACATACTGAGAAGGGAGTCCGATAACAGAAGCAAAAGCTGGAAAGGAAGCATAGAGTAAGCGAGCTGCAATAAGGAACTATTATTCTTACAAAACAAGATACATAAACAAACTCTTGGAAAATATTTTGTAAAACCAAGTAAAAAGCACAAAAAGTGCATAAATAATGACTGATAAACCATGATAGGACTTTATAAGACAAAGCTCAAAATCGCATAAAGTTTCATATCTTAAGTCACAGTAAGGGCGCATCCCCACGGCAGTGGACAAATACCCCACGGCCACGGGGGGAGGGGGGCGTCCGACGGCAAAACCTGTGCAGTGGGGACATGCCCTAACTGATCACAACAACCGCTGCTACTAATGAATGGAATCCTCAAGAGAGCAGAGCACTGCAAGAGAGCAGAGCACTAACTTAAAGGGGTTGTCTCACTACAGCGATTGCTGCTTTTTATGTTAAAGATCTTGCAAAAACAAGTCACTTTGTAATATGAGTCCATTAACAGTGTCCTACCTATTCCTAGATCTCCCCTCTTGTATGGTCTGCATCAGCTCCTCAGGTCGCTATAGCTACAGACCTGTTCCATCTCTCCTGATAGGCTGCCAGCACTGGTTACTATAGCTACAGACCTGGCTTCTACTGTAGCCTAGTAGAAGCCAGCAAACACGCCCCTGAATTCAAAGTGAAACCAAGAAAACAGGACTGAGGTGAGATGAATCAATGTAGTGAGACAACCCCTTTAAAGCTCTGGGGCCCCAGTGCAAAATCCATAAAAGGGCCCCCATCTACCATGTGTCATTTAAAATATTGCTATCTCCTTATGCAGTAGAGGGGCCTTTGGGCCCTTAAGGTTCCAGGCCCGGTAGCGACCGCTACCTCTGCACCCCTATAGCTACGCCTCTGAGAGCAGAACATTACAAAGAGTTCCTAAATTGGGAGGAAAAAAGTAACTGTACTGCGGAGGAAAGAAAACTGTAAAGAGCCCGGAGAAGTCACCGCATGAGAGCCGGGACTATGTACGTGACAAAACCACGAGATTGAACCCAGGACAGGAGATCTTTGATTAACATTTTAGATGAAAGTACAAAACCTATTATCTACAATGTTATGTACAGGACTATTTACACACAATTTACTTTTGCAATGAATAAGTGAAAGTGGAGTTCCCCTTTAAGTGGATGTTTACACCTGAACTGTGAGAGTCACCATTAGGGGAACTCCTAGAATTTCCAGAGGAAGGGGAGCAGGTTTTGTATTTCCCTAAGAAAACTGTTTCTCCTCCGTGTACTATTATGTAATGTTACTGTTACTATGTCATACACAGTTACTATATTACAAATCCACAGCTTAATGATTCAAAAAGTGTATTTACTGTGAGAAAGTAGTTTCCATGTTTATATACAATACAGTGATTGTCAGGAATTGGTACAGTGTATTTTGGTACAATATGTTACATTCCGAACAAAATAAGATGGTGTATGGGGTAATGTGACGTTTGTCAGAGGTAGACCTTATTCATAAGGGATCACAGTAGAAAAAGAACAATCGCTGTACAGTTACTATTTATGCATATTATATATACACACACAGTTAGGGTCGGAGGCATAACTTAAAGCTCCTGAGCCCCAATGCAAAAAAGTGAAATTGGGCCCCCTAGCTATTATGTGTTATTTATAATACTGGTGTCTTCCTATGTGGCAGGAGGGCTTTTGGGGCCCCCCCTCAGGCTACAAGGCCGGTAGCCAGGGGCGTCGCCAGGTAGTTTCAATAGGGGCTTGGGCCCCGGATAAAACCCTCTGTGCCCCGAACCTCCCGGGCTCCAGGCCGCTGCCGTGGGCCTGGAGCACCGACTGTCCCTGCAGCTGCATGTGCGTCCACCGGACGAACATACAGCTGAGGGCTTCTGCGGAGCAGAGAGCGAGCGCTCCCTGCCCCGCAGACAGTGTCGGACTGGCCCCAGGTCCGGCACTGCGGGGCCGCCGGGTCCCCTTAGCGCTGAGGACCCATCGCGGCCCCGCGCTGCTCAGCTTGCAGAGGCGCGATGTAATTACCTCATCACGCCGCTGCCTGTCCTCGGGCGCACAGCCTTCATTGGCTGTGCGCCCGAGGAGCTGCCGGAGGGGCGCAGGACTGAAGAGGACAGAGCGCGCTCACCGGGGGAGTTAAGGTGAGTATTAATGTTGTTATTTTTAATGGAGTTTACCTGCCTGTACCCCTTATAAACCCGCCTGAGTGCCCCTATATCTCTATATACCTGCCTGAGAGTATCCCTCTATCTATATACCTGCCTGAGTGTATCCCTCTATCTATATACCTGCCTGAGAGTGACCCTATATCTATAAACCCGCCTGAGTGCCCCGATATCTATATACTTGCCTGAGAGTTCCCTCTATCTCTATATACTGCCTGAGAGTATCCCTCTATCTATATACCTGCCTGAGTGTATCCCTCTATCTATATACCTGCCTGAGTGTATCCCTCTATCTATATACCTGCCTGAGTGTATCCCTCTATCTGTATACCTGCCTGAGAGTGACCCTATATCTATATACCTGCCTGAGTGCCCCGATATCTATATACTTGCCTGAGAGTTCCCTCTATCTCTATATACTGCCTGAGAGTATCCCTCTATCTATATACCTGCCTGAGAGTGACCCTATATCTATATACCTGCCTAAGTGACCCTATATTTATATACCTGCCTAATTGAGGGGACCTATACACCTTCCTAACTGAGGGACTTATATACCTATAAGTAAGGAGTTGCTGGAAATGTGAGGATGCTAAGATATTTGTGACCAAATCTGCAGGGACAAGTATTGGCCGGGAGCAATCAGTATGAAGGTGTGAACCGGATGGAGAAGAAAAGGGAACGTGAACGACGCTGATCAGAAAAGACGTCTCCGGTGAGTTACTAAATGTAACAGCAGGGTATATGGCGGTGGTATATGTCTGCAGAGCGTCTACATACAACTAGTATCTACCACTATCTGGTCACTGTATGGCGGTGGTATATGTCTTCAGAGCCTGTGTACAGCTGGTCGCGTTCGGTCAGGGTCTGGCAGGATTATTTGATCCTTAAGTAGTAATAGTTTTGAGTCTTGGTTTTGTAGGAGGGTTTTTTAGTAACAATCATTTGTCTGGTAGATTGGCTCCATGTATCGGTGGATGTTTTGGTGACTTCTTTATAAGATATCACACTGTCATATGTAGGTGAGAGGTTTTGAAAAAGTAAATTTGTCAGCTCTGATTTTCATTGTGCAGTGACTGCTGAGGAGATGGATGGGATCTGTGTGGAATGTGCAGAAAATTAGTGACAGGAACAGAAGGTTTTTCTCTGTAAAAAACACATCCGCAGTTCACAATGAGGCGCGAAAAATGCTGTGCGCACCCAGCTCTACTGAGCAAAACACAAAGGGCCCGAGCCCCGGATGTTTTAGGACCGTAGCAACACCCCTGCCGGTAGCGACTTCTACCTCCGCACCCCCTATAGCTACGCCCCTGGTTAGGGTAAACAATACACAGTTACTATATAATACACCGGCTCCTCCTCATCCTACAACACCTGGATTTTCTGTATTGAGACTCGTTACGCAACCTCTCTCTGAACCCAGAGTCTAATCCCAAAGCAAACAGGAGGGTCAGCTTTATTTATTACCTGACGGATCGATTTTATACACAGTCAGCCTGTACTATAGCCGACTCGTTAGGGCCGGTTACTAATTGCCAGACGACTGATAAAACCCATCGACCCAACTCCGATTGACACTTGTGCTAAGGGTTAGGCCGGGCTAAATAGCAGATTGCGCCCAAAACGAGGGAGAAAGCAGCGCAGCATGCAGCACTGTTCTGTACATTAAGATGATGAACACCACAAAATCAACTCTGATCTGTTCTGGCTGCTTGTACATTATTAGGCAGGTGGGTGAACGCTCCTCTATTAGAGGTCAGGTGCTTCCAGGTATCCTGGAAATGCTGAATTTAGTAGCGCTGCTTTATGAGCCTGTACAAGTGTGTGTTCCCATCAATAAGGAACAGCAGTGCTGGGACACCTGGCATCAGGAAAGCTATTGGGCTCCAGAGAACGGACTGTTTGGAGACCGGGTGATGGACAGTAGTCATGTACTCACACGGAGACTTCTTGTCAGCTTCAGCCTCTGTTATACCTATATATGTGGAATATAATTTATAATATAGATAATTCGACTGCGAGCTCTTACGCTCCAGAAAGCTTTTCTCCCTCTGCAATATCCATGATTTGTTCATAGAGTCCTAAAGTCTCCTGTGAGCTTTATCAGGGAGTATTTATCAAGTGCAAATGTAAATTTCGCTCTATGCGGTGCTTGTAAACCTTACTATCAGCCAGATTTTTCCCATAACACTCCTGTCCCTGCTAGAAGGCCGTTTCAAGGTCCAGAGAAATATAGGTAACCCCTTAGCTCATGGTCTGTGGTTAAGACACACAATCCCAAGGTAAGGGGCATTGCACTAGGGTATGGAGTGTACATACACCCTAAACTGTCAGGTATTTTCCTAACAGGCTTATATGTCATTAGTTATGGTACCGCTATGGGGTCCACCAACACCCCACCCTGGTCAAGGTTATCATGGTGTTCTGAAGCAGATGTGCAGGCCTTCTATGAGGCGCACTATGTCTCTGGATTTAAAATCATGGTCATTTACATCCCAAACCTCAGGTTAGAATACTATTGAAGGGCATACATGCTATAGTGGCAGCCCAGACCCCAGGATTTCCCCATCTACATGGATGGTGTGCAAAACAAAGTAGAAGAAAATCAAACCATGTTTTCGGTTTTCCTCCTCTCCATCAGTGTAATAGGGGACAAGATAAGCAGGGCAAGTGATATAGGAGAGGATCACGGCTTGAAACATAGGGGCCCCATTTCGATTTTTTGCTATGGGCCCTATTCTCTAGATGATGAGAGTCTTGTTTTGATGGAAAATAAGGGGACTGTAGGGCATTTAGAGGTGGCCATGATACCCAACACATTCTAGTGTCAGACTGAAGTGCCTGGGGCTCACCAGTGGAGCTAGTTTTGGAAGCCCAACAGTGGAGCAGATAATTTTTGGAGGGCACCCCACAGCTACTGTACATGACTCTCTGCTTTTTCCCCCTGAATAGCCATGCCCAGGGGCCCAATGGTGGAGCCGTCTGCTTCCCTGTGAGCCGGTTTGAGCCTGGCTGGAGTTCCTCTTAATGGCGTCTTTTCACGGTCTCTTCCCCCTCTCTCCCTGGCGGTCTCTTCCTTCCTCTTCTGCCTTCTTCTTTCTAGTTTCTGGTCATGTATTTTTCTCTCTCAGTCTCTTTCCCTCTCTGTCTCTTTTGCTCCCAATCTTGCAGTCTCTCTTATTTAACTTATTCCTGATTTTAATTGTTTATCTCTGTCTTGCTCTCTCTTTCCAGTTCATCCCTCCTGCTGTCTCTTACTATTGATTCCTGACCCCAAATATCTCTGTGTGTCTCGCTCCCACACCTTGTTCTCTATAATAACAGGGCAGATAATCGGGTGTTTTTGTTCCTGTCGGCTGTCACACAATAATGTGACTCCACCTTCAAGGTTGTAATCCAGGAAGAGCGAGGACGGCAGAGCGAGCTGATCTCAGTGATGGCTGCAGAGCGGACCCCCAGCCGGAGGAAGCAGTGCATATTCAGAAGGACCTTCCAGAGATTTCCCTTTGGGAAGTGTGAGCGTCGATCCCGCAGCAGCAGCAGCAGCTATGGTGAGTGGCGGCAACAAATACTGTCACTGGGGCGGCAAGAGGGGACTTGTCAGGGGTCAAAAACAAGGACTCAGTGGTTAACAATGTTGTCCTGCAGCACAGGAGGGCGTTGGAACAACTACGAGAAGTCAAAATGTGTCTCCACGTGACAGTCTAGGACCATCACACCCCCCAAAACTCAGAGGAAGATTAGATTGTAAACTCCACAAATCATATGAATGAAGGCTAGCTACACCAGAAATATACAGACCAGTATTATAGTAGTTATATTCTTGTACATAGGGGGAAGTATTATAGTAGTTATATTCTTGTACATAGGGGGCAGTATTATAGTAGTTATATTCTTGTACATAGGGGCAGTATTTTAGTAGTTATAAATTTTTGTACATAGGGGGCAGTATTATAGTATTATTCTTTTTACATAGGGGGCAGATTTTAGTAGTTAAATTTTGTACAATAGGGGCAGTATTAGTAGTTATAATCATGTACATAGGGAGCATAAATATATTAGTTTATTCTTGTACATAGAGAGCATAATTATAGTAGTTATAAATTCTTATACATAGGGAGCAGTATTATAGTAGTTATATTCTTGTACATAGGGGCAGATTATAAGTTTGTTATATTCTTGTACATAGGAGCGTATTATAGTATTATATTCTTGTACATAGCAGCAGTATTATAGTAGTTATATTCTTGTACATAGGGAGCAGTAATATAGCAGTTATATTCTTGTACATAGGGAGCAGTAAAAATAAGTAGTTATTATTCTTGTACATAGAGAGCAGTATTATAGTAGTTTATATCTTAATACATAGGGGGCATATTATAGTAGTTATATTCTTGTACATAGGGACAGTATTATAGAGTTTATATTCTTGTACATAGGGGGCAGTATTATAGTAGTTATATCTTGGGACATAGGGGCAGTATTATAGTAGTTATATTCTTGTACATAGCAGCAGTATTATAGTAGTTATATTCTTGTACATAGAGGGCAGTATTATAGTAGTTATATACTTGTACATAGGAAGCAGTATTATAGTAGTTATATTCTTGTACATTGGAGCAGTATTATAGTAGTTATATTCTTTTACATAGGGGGCAGTATTATAGTAGTTATTTTCTTGTACATAGGGGGCAGTATTATAGTAGTTATATTCTTGTACATAGAGGGCAGTATTATAGTAGTTATATTCTTGTACATACAAGACATTATTATATTAGTTATATTCTTGTACATACGAAACAGTATTCTAGTAGTTGTATTCTTGTACATACAAGACATTATTATATTAGTTATATTCTTGTACATAAGGGCAGTATTATAGTAGTTATATTCTTGTACATAGAGGCAGTATTTTAGTTATATTCTTGTACATAGGGGCAGTATTATAGTATTATATCTTTGGTACATGGGGGGCAGTAATATAGGAGTTATATAATTGTACATAGTGGCAGTATTATTGTAGTTATATTCTTGTAAATAGTGGGAAGTATTATATTTAGTTATTCCTTGTAATAGGGAGCAGTATTATAGTAGTTATTTCTTGTACATAGGAGACAGTAGATAGTAGTTATATTCTCGTACATAGGGCAGTATTATAGTATTTTATATTCTTGTACATGGGGAGTAGTATTTTTAGTAGTTATATTTTTGTACATAGGGGGCAGTATTATAGTAGTTATATTCTTGTACATAGGGAGCAGTATTATAGTAGTTATATTCTTGTACATAGGAGCAGTATTATAGTAGTTATATTCTTGTACATAGGGGGCAGTATTATAGTAGTTATATTCTTGTACATAGGGGGCAGTATTATAGTGTTATATTCCTGGAGATGTAACACAACATTTTAGTCTTAAATGAACTTAGAAAGATTCTTTCAAGTTCATTCTTCCGGAATGACTCTTAGATATAATAGAGACCTGCTGCCTGGATACTGGAGCACCAGAAAACACAGTAGATCTGTATACAAGAGAAAAATATACACTAGGTAAACTGAATGCTCATGACACACAGGGATAATAAAAAATCCCATGGATAGGTCACTTTTTTGCTATGTACACAAATTGTTGGTCCATTGTGTAAATACTTATATACATTGTGTCATCATTATGACTTAATTGCATTACCCATGGTTATCAGCATACATCTTTGTACCGATTTGTAATAGAATTGATGCAATCTCTCAGTTTAAGTGTTTGTGTCTAATAAAGCTTTGAGATTTTAGATTTTTCTCTTGTTTTTGGGAAAAGGGAATGGGGAAAGAAATATGAGATAGATAACATCTGATTCCTGAATACAATACATGGTATGTGAGAGAGCGCCAACAAGTCAGGGCAGATGTTACACTATAAAACCTCTTACCCTCAGGCTGAATCGAGGAGGTGCCAAGCCCCCCGAGACCCACCCCAGGTTTTTATGGGGGTTTTGAGGGGGGGGGGCAGGGGGCCAGCAGGGGGGCCAAAAAAGGGGTTTTAGTAAACTTATTTTATAGTTTCTACCCCCAATCGTTAGACATAGACGGGGCAATCATTTTTCCCCAGGGGCAAAACACAATCAAAACCCCCGTCCCCCCGGATCTGAGCACTGTACCCCTGGTCCCCTCACTAAACCCCTTGAATTGAGCAGTGGGTGCAGGGAGGGGCCCCAGAGGCAATTGGGTTTCTGAAAGCATTCGCTATATGGCGTTCGCATTTCCTGACATAACGTTATATTAGATTTCTCCACCATCTTTTGCTGCTTGCACATTTTCTGTGAACTTATCCCTTTCCCCATAAGGGTCATGGGACCCCAACAAGTCATGATTCTGTTATATATCCAGTCCCAAAATATCTCACCGCATCACATGATCCATTGGAGCCAGCAATCCACCAAGACCATAGTCCAAAGCTCATTAGATAAACTGTATTTACAATTTTACCCAAATGCAGTACTTACTCCCAGCCAGCAGGCGGAGTAGAGTGCACTCATCCATTGAGAAAGTAATAAATTCTAGACCTAGATATTGGAAGGAAGCAGGCAACAAAGAGTTAACAGCTCAGGACCTCAGTCATGGCGCCTGATTCTGGCTCTCAGCTGCAGAAGTGGTTGGACCGGTTTTCCCAGCAGCAATCACAGACACAAAAGACGATTTCCAAACATCACCTGAAATGCAGAATTCCCAGAATCACCCCCAGCATCATTTGATGGATGGGGGGGGAGGTTATCTCCTCCCCCGGGGGGCCAGAGGGAATACTTTTTGTCTAAAACAAAAAAGGGGCCCACGACATGTTAAAAAAAAAACTAGTAATGGGGGGGGGCCCAATTGTTTGGCTGATAGGCCCGAAAATTACAACCCCGTCTGATACCCCAATTTTTGTGGGGGCAATTTTTTTAATCACCCCCAACTGGCAGGGGAAATTTTCAGTCACTCCTAACTAGGGGAGATAATCTCCTAAAAACCCCAAACTGGGGATGAAGGATGTCCTCTCCTTAACACCGCCAACTTGAGGGGAGGTCAATAACTAGTCACTGTCAACTGGAGGAGATAATTTCCTATTCATTGGCCGCCAAAGCAGAAGGAGATGTGGCCCCAACACCTAATGACAAACTTAAAGAACAGCACAAACAACAATAATGGTATAAATAATACCGCCCAAATTTAGGGAACCCCATAGTAGTGTAAATTGGGAGAAACCAACCGAAATTTTTCCCTACAAAAAGGGAAAAATGTTCGTCCCAGAGGGCCCCCCTCAATCTCAGGCCCCATACATTCTAAGGGTCTAAGTTACGCCAGCACCTATAACCCTAACATCTCCTAAATCACCCCCAACTGGGAGGGGAAATCATCTCTTTATCACCCCTGACTAGGGAAATTGGGGGGCATCTCCTAATACCCTTAAGGGGAGGGTCACTTTATCCCAACCCTTACATCTAAGCACCCCCACGAAACCCAAAGTGCTGTTAACCTAGCATGAGTTTACGGGGTGAGATATAGGGGCCGGACAGAAGCCCCCTATCACCGCTAATAATTCCCAAATAAAGAACAATGATTTCTAACGGAAAAAACCCCCCACAAGAACAGCGCCCCCCCCCAAAACTAAATTGCACTTTATGCAATCATATAAAAATACAATGTGGGAGATGCCCAAAATTGGGGGATCCCCGGCAGTAACAATTGTGCCTGGTCACTCTCTATAAGGCTGTTTTGGGCTTTGTCTTCTAGTTTCCCCAAAAAAATTGAAGTGTCACCACCGAAAAACAATGAAAAATGGTCGCCCGCAGAGCCCGCCATCCCCACATTCAACGTCCCGGACCCGACCACGGGGGGTGTGGGAAAAAGCCCCCAAACGACAAACCCCGCCCGGGAAAGCCCTCATCTTCAATGGTGGAACGAGGCCTCGGGGCTGGAGCCGGTGCCATCCGTCCATCACGAGTCCAACCTACCGCTATCCCCACACGTCCACCTCCCCCATCACATACACGCTATGCAGAGCCATCCAGACATAGAGCGACCGGACACAGACTCCGCTTATTCTTCTGTGTCCTACCGCGAGCAACATCACCACCATGAGGTGTCTCCACCCCTCTCCCAGCACTCCAGCGGGGGGAAACCCGGTATAATCTGCAGGATATATCCCTATTATCAGAAGGGAAGAACGATTTTCTGCAGGTCTTATAATTCTGAGTGTAATAATCTCAGGATATTCACTAAGAAAACAGACTTTGGGGGAGGATGTTTCTGCAGAAACTGTAAAAGGACAGAGGGGAATAAAACTGCAGGATTATACTAGTAAGGGGGGAGAGGGGCGTTTCCAGATCTTAAAGGGGGGAGGTGTAAACTGCAGGATAGTAGCAAAACAGTCCAATGGGCCACTTTCCCCATAAATTTCTGGGCCCCGCAGGGATCCCGGGCAAGCACCCCCAATTCAATAGGTAAAAAGAATACCGCGGTACCCTAACGTAAAATAAATTTTTTATTGCAAATGAAAAAAGCCAAATGGCCCCCAAAAAGAACAAAGCAAAACAAACCCCACAAAAAATGAACCCCCGTTTCAGGGATAACACCCCTTTTGTCATGCCCGACAAAAGGGGTTTTTTAAACACCTAAACGGTCGGGTCATCTTTGGGGTTGTTTTTTTTGTTTATTGGGGGACTTGGTTTTTTTCTATTTGCAATAAAGAATTACTTTTTTATCGTCTACGGTACCGCGGTATCATCTCTTTTCCCTACCTATTGTAAATCTGCAGGATGCATCAGTATATCTTCAATAAAAAGCATGTTCTCAAACTATATGGGGAAAACTGAGTGTAATAAACTGCAGTATATACACTAGAAATTTGACAGTAAGAAAAAAAAATAAAAGAGGGGTTGATCCCATGGGCACCGCCATGGGGTCAACCAACACCCCTGGTCTATCTCCAGCTTATTCACCCTCTCTAATCTGCTTGATGACATGAACATCTTTATCTTCATTTGCCTTGTAGAGACTGATGTGGGAGTCGACCCAGAGACGGGTGAGCGCGCCATGGATTAGCAGTAAGATGCTATTGGGCACTTGGGGAGGTTGGATGACTCCCAAAAATATCAGCCCTGGTCATAGCAGCCAATGAGGGCCCAAAATAATGAGAATGAGAGGAGAGGACATTCTGCTGCTAAGTGACAGTGATGGATCATCCACTCCTTGTGGTTCACAAATTATCTGCCCAACTTGGACACCAACCATCAATCCTCTATGGGGCACAAGACCACCTTCTCCAATCCCAGTCAGGTGGTCCTGCATACAAGGGTCAAGATGAATTTTCATGAAGCCTTTGTTACATATTGTCTATAGGGGGCCAGAAACAAAACCAAGTCTCATGTCGACCCACCTCTAAGTGCCCTTCTTCCCTGTATCAACCATCAGAATTGGAGGTGAAGATTACAAGATGGACTCCATTTGGACAATAAAGCCTAGACCGGAAACAACAACAACGCACAATTTTTTTTTTTTTTTTGAAGGGGGGGGGGGGGGGGGTGGATGTCAGATGAGGAATTTTCTTAGTTTGTTACAAAAAAGACGACTTCCATCCATTTCATATCTTGTTCAACAAGAACCTACAATGGGGCTCCCATCTGACACGCTGATGATATATCGATGAGGCAGGCCATTCCCGTATGATAGGTCCCAGAGGTGGGAACGGGCATCCAAAAGTCTGCCTTGAGAGTGGGTTGCTCCCAACTCTCCATTCTGCTCCATGGGGCTCGCAACTCCCATAAAAAATAATGGAAAATTTAGATCAGATGCGTCCAATTCTGTGTTCTAAATGGAGACTGTCTGGGGGCCAATTTGTGAGCGTGTGGGACCCGCACCTATCAAACAATGGTGGGATAACCCATCCATATGCCATGAATGTGTGAGATAAGCCTTTAAATGTTTTCTACTTTCTTTTTTTTTAAATAAAGTTTATGGAAACAAACAATATGATCCTACCTTGTTGTATTTGTCTTTTAACATTATGTTCACACAACAAATTTTGCTGCTTATCTTTGGGGTGTATTTCGTACTGAAATATAAAAGCAGCTTCAACGTTCAACACCTCTTATTGATTCCATTGTAAAATACGCGCCATCATTCACATAATGCATATTTTGCAAACATATTTGTGGCGCCTGTTTCACGATGACTTTACTCGGGTACATTGTCATTCCCCATAGAAACAACGTGGAGCAGATTTTTGGTGCGCAAACGCCAAAAAAAAAGAAAAACTCCACACTTTCCAGAATGCACCTCTAATCAGGTGAGCACGTCCTAATAATTTGACCTCTGGGGAAATTAGGAAGGACCAAGCAGCCACTGACTAAGGAAGTGAATTCCTTTCAACAAACTTTAACACCGAAATGGAGATCCCCTTTAAGTCCCCGTTTCCATGTTCTGCATGTTGCAGATCATCTCCGGCCAAACTCTATTTAGGCCATGTTCACACGGACGATGTAGATGCCGGATCTGACACCAATTCCGCGTCTAATTACGTTTGAAATCCACATTTAAATGGACGTTAAATGAGTCAGTGCAGTCAAAACAGATTTATGCAACCAACCAAAAAGATTAGCAAAGTGGTGTGGGAGGGGGGGTGCTCAAAATAAAAACCCAGAAAAAAAACCCACCTCAACTTCAGCGCTGATTCGATGCCGAACCTGCACCTAGAAGAACCACACTGAAAATCTGCATCAAATCCACACTTACAATTAAAATTGGCACTGAAGTTTTCAGCATTCCAAACCAGCCGTGTGAACAACCCCTTACAATCTCACGAGGATGCTGCGAAACGCTACAACCCCCTGAAGTTACAGCACAATGACAACAGGGGGCGCCAAGGACAAGTATTTCTTCTATAACCTAGGGCCATGTTCACACTATTTTTGCCGATTGCTGTCATTTTTTTACGCACAACAATGCCAAAAGGTGCCATTTACCTGCAAGGTGTTCATGCGCCCTCACCGGTAACATGGAGTATATAGCACAGACGGGAAAACCCTGCTTTTATGGTTTAAAAAATAAAATATTTAGTTGTATGAAGCATTGAGAAAACTTTCTTTGCCTGAAAGTTGGAAAATACAGGTGTAACGCCTTTCCTGTTCTGGTCACATCCAGAGTTATCTGCTTGTTACTATAACCAGTCCACGGTGTAACAGCGATATATCGCAGAATGCAAATAATCACAGGATCATGCAGAGTCAGAACAAGAAGGGAATGAAGGGCGGCAGTGGCTGCTCTCATTTCACGTCACATTAATCCACCAGTCTGACATTTTTAAAATAAAAACCTGTATCCAAATGTGTGCATTACTATATACATTGATTTCTATTGCCGGACGCGTCGCCACAGTAAAGCTCACCACCACGGTCCGGAGCCGTCGAAGATAATGGCGTTTGTTGGCTGTGTATAGGTCTCCCCCATGGTTGGACGCGTCGCCACAGTATAGGTCTCCCCCAAGGTTGGACGCGTCGCCACAGTATAGGTCTCCCCCTCGGTTGGACGCGTCGCCACAGTATAGGACTCCCCCGCGGTTGGACGCGTCGCCACAGTATAGGTCTCCCCCCGGTTGGACGCGTCGCACGTATAGTTCCCCGAGTTGGAGCGTCGCCACAGTATAGGTCTCCCCCTCGGTTGGACGCGTCGCCACAGTATAGGTCTAAACCCTCGGTTGGACGCGTCGCCACAGTATAGGTCTCCCCCTCGGTTGGACGCGTCGCCACAGTATAGGTCTCCCCCTCGGTTGGACGCGTCGCCACAGTATAGGTCTCCCCCTCGGTTGGACGCGTCGCCACAGTATAGGTCTCCCCCTCGGTTGGACGCGTCGCCACAGTATAGGTCTCCCCTCGGTTGGACGCGTCGCCACAGTCTCGGTCTCCCCCCGGGTTGGACGCGTCGCCACAGTATAGGTCTCCCCCTCGGTTGGACGCGTCGCCACAGTATAGGTCTCCCCCTCGGTTGGACGCGTCGCCACAGTATAGGTCTCCCCCTCGGTTGGACGCGTCGCCACAGTATAGGTCTCCCCCTCGGTTGGACGCGTCGCCACAGTATAGGTCTCCCCCATGGTTGGACGCGTCGCCACAGAATAGGTCTCCCCCATGGTTGGACGCGTCGCCACAGTATAGGTCTCCCCCTCATTTCATGACCTCACATCCTCCCCTCTTTCTTTGGACAGATGGAGGACGCAGGGAGCTGCACAATTTCAAATTTTCCAAAAACGTATATGCTACAACATACAAGTGAGCGCCAATGGAAAATGTATAAGGGCCAATGTCTATATCAGACATAAATACACTTACTCCATCAGATTGCAAGGAAAAATGGCGGCTGCCAATAGAGGAGGAAAAAAAATAAAAATGCAAAAATGGAGTCCAAACTTATGCACAAAACAGCGTGCCATTGGGATATGCTCAGAGCACTGGTTATAATGCACACGTTTTGGGGTAGGGTTAACCATGATATGAACCTCCCTCTATTGCCGCACAATTTTCCAGTTAAGCAACAGTTTTACAAACAAATCACAGAAAAAATGGGATCAAATTCAGTTTAAATGAGAGAAAACCAGAGGTGAACTTACTGATCCACAGGCGGGTGCACAAGCAGATCCCAACAGGCTCCAAACCAGCCACAATGCAACATGGGAAGATTACCCAGGTGCAAACTACTGATGAGCAGATCACTCACACATGATGCGTCAGTTCTGGGGTGCGGTCACACATTGTGTTAGGCAGCTTTCACACGGTGCAGTTTTCTCACTTGCGGTGCTGCACTGCAATTACACTGCTTTCATCACCAGCTGTTATCACACTGCTTGGAAAGATGTTACAAGTGAATGATCAACTACAGTGATTATAATCTAAGGGAGCTCACACACAATAACTGATCACTCACTTGTAACATCTTTCCAAACAGTTGATAACAGCTGGTGATGAAAGCAGTGTAATTGCAGTGCAGCACCACGAGTGAGAAAACCGCACTGTGTGAACATCGCCTTACTGCGTGTGGTTTTGTTGTTTCTCAACTGCATCAAAAATGCATATATAAAACACATCAAAATGTGTGCATTGGGGCGCAGTGCACGCTGTGTTTGACCATACATCAAAACGTGTAATGTATACGCTAAACATATGCCGAACGTGCGCTGTTTGGAGCAGACGTTTGACATGCTTTTTTTAAAAAAAACTTTTCTATTGGCTGTCACCTGTTTTTCCTGCAATTTGATTCGATAACTTTGTTTACATTTTTTAGGACAGATACAAACGTTTACAACATGGGCACAAACACTAGGATATGTTTTCCAATGACATACATTGTAAAAAAAAAATGTATTCTGTAATATATAGGTTTTTTTTCACACTTGGAAAATTGCAGCTGCCGGCGTCTTCCATCTGTTAAAATTAAACGCATATTTGACGGAAAGTGTAAAAACGGACACAAACATACATTGCACAGCCATCCACCTTTATGGGTCAATGAACACGTTAAAGCATCTGTTTTCTCTTCCGTCAGAACAGATCTGTCATCTGGTTAAAAAAAAAAAAAAAAACTGAAATGTGGTCCACAGGAGACTGTGTAGCCCATAGCAACCAATCAGCGCTCAGCTTTCATTCCTTAGGCTATGTTCACACGGCTTAACTGCGGGACGTAATTACGCCCCACAATTACACCGTGTGGCCGCGGGAGGAGGACGGGGCGCACCCGCGTCATAGATTTCATTTCAGCGGGCATATCGCGTGTAATTCCGTCATTTCCCCTCGCGGTTCGCGGGGGGGAGGGAGTAATCCAAGTTCTTATAGAGCTGTGATACGTAATAATGGGCGTTTTAGCCGTAATTTGCACTTCGAGTGTAATTACGACGATACGCCATTTTAAGCCGTGTGGACATGGCCTTATACTGCTCTGGTGAAGTAAAAAGCTGCGCTCTGATTGGTTGCTATGGGCTTCCTGTGGACCACATTTCTGGAAACTGACCATAGCAACCAATCAGTGCTCAGCTTTCATTTCTTATACTGCCCTGAGAAAATGTAAGCTGCTCTCTTATTGGTTGATTGGTTACTATGAGTTCTGTTTGGTTGCTATGGGCAACACAGACAGTCTTATTGTCAGACAGTTTTAAAAAGTGGAGGCCCATCACGTTTCTGGCTCTCATTTTACGTGCACTCCTGGCTGTAACCATTAAATGGTTGTCTCTGACAGATGACAAATAGTGGCATCCATCCCCTATAAAGATATGTTCACACGGCGTAAATTCGGCACGCATTTGCGCTCTAATAAGGGCGAGATGCGCGCCGAAATTACGGTAATCCATAGTTCTCTATGAGAACTCGTCCCCCCGCGCGTACAATTGTACGCACTGGGAGATAAGTGACATATCAATTACTTGCGGCAAATACGCGCCGCGAGTAATGAATGTCAATGGGGCCGACGGTCTGCCAGCCCCCCCGCGCCGGGGAGTACGTGCGTATTAGCGCACGCTCCCGAAAGACACCATGTACTGTGGCGCAGTACATGGTCTGAACATACCCTAAGGTGCCTTTCTAAACAAAAACAAGTGTACGTTTCTTACCGGACGCTGTTGTATAGCAGTGTCGGCTCCTGCGCTGCTCCATACTTTTTTGTTGCAATGTAGAGACGTATAGCGGCCAAACAGAGGCCAAAAGAAGGCACTTACAGCTTTGTTTAGACCAATTAATTGTACAGATAAATTTAGCATAAACGTTGAGATCTTTTGCAGCGTACACGCTTTACAGGCATGGGGTGTACTTAGTTTTACCCTCACACATGCAGTACACTTTGTGGCTATGTTCAGTGCTCATTTCCCAGGAGAAACGTCTGTAATCCTGTTTTTCATGCGTTTTTTACGCCTGTTTTCTTCATTTGCTGCTTATTTTCCTGCAGTCTAGGATATGTTGTTGTCTGTGATGCCATTATACCAGTTTATTATGGTCCCGCACTTATTTTATTTGTCCAGATAATAACGAGGCAAACGGTGCACAAAAAAGAGCAGCTGTTTGCCCGATGTGTGCCTACTCCTGCTTTAGGCAATGGGACCTTTAGGGGCGTATTTCAGGCTGTAATTGCACCAAAATATGGTATAAAGAATGTTACTAGTAAAAGCCACCAGCGTCCATCAGACAACAGTGATTTCACGCTCATATTTCTCGGAGTGTAATGTACACCCGTAAAGAGAAGGCACGAGAAATAGCAGAGTATACGAGGCAGAGAGCTGGACGGACACGCAGCCAGCAGGTACTTTCAGCAGCGCGGCGCGTACCTTTAAGGGTCACAATATGCCGCGTGAGCGCACTGAGTGTCACGGTCCTTTTTTTTGCATGCTTTATAAGGTTGTTTTTATGAGCATTTTGGCGCACAAGTCGTGTGAACCCGGCCTATACATTAGTGATGTCAGAAAGTCAGGGTATGTTCTCACGGCTTATTTTTACGCGTAATTGCGCACGCCTTTCATCGCGTATTGTGCTTTATGCGCGCCGCAATTACGGTAATTCATAGCTCCCATGGAAAACTATGGATTACACGTCGTCTCCCCGGGAGTACAATACAATCGTATCGTACGCCTGGGGAGAGAAGCGACATGTCAATGGGGCTGGAGTACACGCTGATCAGCGCGTGCTTCCAAAGCACCCGGCGTATTGCGGCACGCACTGTATACAACATGTGAACATAGCCTTAGGTAGCGCTTTGTAGGAAGTGGAGATCTGGAAACACTCACAATTTTACAAACGTGTCGTTTTATTGAAAACAAAGTGTAAAACAAACCGAAACACCCAAGTCATTCGGGGGTGCAGAGAGAAAATCCCAAAGAGCAGCAAAAATTAAAGTAAAAAAGGACACAAAATAAACAGTAACAGAAATCAAACATTCAGACGGTCGATGACCTGAACAGAACGAGAAACACAAGAGATCAACCAATCAGAAGGCTGCAAGGTGGCGTGACAGACGGGTACTGCTCCAAACTAACTTGTACTAATCTTGTAACATTGTGTCTGCCCTAGTCACATCCAAAGCTGCACTCAACATCCTGCACGTCTGACAGATATATCCTAAACTGCTTCTCAGGTTCCTTAAAGGGGTTATCCCACTTAAGAACTTGATGGTAAGTTGCTAGGATAGGTCCGCATCCCACCTCTGCGACTCGCACCGAACTTAAGAACAAGCCGTGAAACTTCTCCCATTAAAATAATTGAGAATTCTGAGTACGGACAAGAAGATCCACTCGGCTGTAATCAGAGATCCTATTCATTTTAATGGGAGGATCCCGACCACCTCTCCATTCAGAACACAGAGGTTTCAGGGTTTATTCTGAACATAGGTGCGGTTCCCAACTCTGGATCTGCACCACATCCTAGTGATATACCACCCATGTCTGAAGTGGGACAACCCCTTTAAGACACTGTGCTAATATGTTTTTCTACTTTCTATCCCAATGTAGCCTGAAGCTGACACCTTCCACAATTCAATTCAGCGCAGCAGAACATGTCCTGTCCAAATGCTGAACCAGCAGAAAGCGCAGATCCGGCAAACAAGCAGAACTGTGAATGCAGCTTTGAAAGTGACTGGAGTAGAATACATTTAGTCATAGCAGAAATGACTATGCTATGACTAAAGGCATGCATTTGCCCGAAATGCGTCAGCGGGGTCTGTCTCTACTTTGTTGCCTTATGTGATTGGTTTTACTGAATAAATGACATGATTTCATCTATTTCTGGCCATGTAGACGTGAGTGCTGACAAACCAATTTTTCTGTAAGTCTCTATGCCAGCGCTTCTTGTGCGGGGAACGTGCACCTTTCCCAAGACCTTATATTTTGGAGCAAGATCATATTTTGGATGTTTCTGTTTCCGGTGGATCATAGGTTCAGCTGGTTGCAATTTTGTACTAATTTTTGCTCTATAAGTAATTAATGCAAGATTATAGATAAATAAAGTAGAAGGAAATACCGGCAGCTTTCACCAATGCTGCACTGCATGGGGGTCAGTCTGGGACAGGGTGGTCTGCAGAAACATCGGTCTTACAGGAATGCTCCACTTGTTAATCTTATAAGGAATGGGTTAGAACTGCTCGTCTTATTTCAGGTCATTGGAAAGCAGTGCATTGTGGGAGCTGACATAATAAATACACAGTTAGGTCCTAGGTGAAACTTAGCTGTGGTCTGTAGCCAAGGGCAACCAGCAGAATTGTGAAAGCAGCTCTAGAAGTGGAAAGGAAAAACATGGAAATATAAATTGGCACACACAGAGATTGTAAACAAAACAAAGTGGAGCCTCCCTTTAAGGTAACTATTAGTAAGGGGGCACCTCTGATAATCTACACGTGGGTGGTTCGGTAGATTTCTATAATGGGATTCAATAAAGTTTCTGAATTCAAAAGGCAGCAAAGCTCTTAAAACACAGTGGTCGCTATGAATATAGATGGTCGCCATGGAGATACGTCCTGGTTGCCTGTAGCAACCAACCGAAGTTCAGCGTAATGGAGAAAAAAAATCTGACAGGTTGCCACTGGCGACCAGGTGAGAACCGGCACACAAGGCTCGTAGATGATTGGCGTAAGAGAGTAGCTCGGGAATGGCGACCGCGTGTGCAATACCAAGAAGAAGTAGGCAAGATTACTGGCAGCTGAACTGCGACAGGAAAAAAAAATATCAGCAGATGGAGCGGCCTCTTGTGCAGCCCCAGAGGGATTTATGAGGCCGAACATCACAAACAGTTGAACCAGTCATTAAAACAGTGCCACCCGGATGATAGGTCCCTGGCCTGGCGCCACCATGTCCGAGTTATTGCCGTGTGGACGTCAGTATGTGCAAATGATGGGAGACATTGTCAAATCGGGGGCCGGCCTCTAATTAATGGGCTCATAGTTGGTGTAAGCTTGTTTTTTCATGGCTGAGACCAACATGGCTCCCAATATCAGCAGCACCAATGGTGTCCCCAGCGCCACCGCCATGATACAGATGACCAAGATGGAGAAAGTGTCACGAGGAGGCGTGCCATACCCGACCAGCACCGACCTACAAACAGAAGAGCCAGAATATAAGTGAAGCCTTCATTAGTGGAATATACATAGAAGTGATAAAGATTTGGGGGCGCGGGGCAGAGGCACGGCGGCACGTGGGGCGGAGCAGGGCACAGGCACGGTGGCACATGGGGAGGTGCGGGGCAAGGGCAGAGGCACGGCGGCACGTGGGGCGGAGCAGGGCACAGGCACGGTGGCACATGGGGAGAGGCAGGGCAAGGGCAGAGGCACGGCGGCACGTGGGGCGGAGCAGGGCACAGGCACGGTGGCACATGGGGAGTGGCAGGGCAAGGGCAGAGGCACGGCGGCACGTGGGGCGGAGCAGGGCAGAGGCACGGCGGCACGTGGGGCGGAGCAGGGCACAGGCACGGCAGCACGTGGGGCGGAGCAGGGCACAGGCACGGTAGCACATGGGGAGGTGCTGGGCAAGGGCAGAGGCACGGCGGCACGTGGGGCGGAGCAGGGCAAGGGCAGAGGCACGGCGGCACGTGGGGCGGAGCAGGGCAAGGGCAGAGGCACGGCGGCACGTGGGGCGGAGCAGGGCAAGGGCAGAGGCACGGCGGCACGTGGGGCGGTGCAGGGCACAGGCTCGGGGGCTCATGGGGAGCGGCGGGGCAAGGGCAGAGGCACGGCGGCACGTGGGGCGGAGCAGGGCACAGGCACGGTGGCACATGGGGAGGTGCAGGGCAAGGGCAGAGGACGCGGCCGGGGCACAGGATCAGGACGAGCACGTGGGCGGAGCAGGGCACAGGCACGGTGGCACATGGGGAGGTGCGGGGCAAGGGCAGAGGCACGGCGGCACGTGGGGCGGATCAGGGCACAGGCACTCTGGCACAGGGTCAGGTGAGGGGCAAGGGAAGAGTGACGGCGGCACGTGGGGCGGAGCGGGTCAGAGTCACCGCAGCACATGGCAGATGCATGACGGCACGTGGGGCAGAGGCACGCTGGTGCATGGGGCGGCACAGGCAGAGGCATGGCAGCACATGGGGGGGTGCTGGGCAGAGGCACACGCACGTGGCAGAAGCATGGCGGCATGTGGGGAGTGCAGGCAGAGGCACGCCGGCGCGTGGGGCAACGTGGGCAGAGGCACGCCGGTGCGGGACCAAGGCATGGTGGCACAGGCACGCTGGCACGTGGGGTGGGAAGGGACCTAGACATGGGGTTACTTGTGATACACTCACCATCCCAGGAACTGGTTTTTACTATAGAAGTCACCATCTGCAATCCCATAGGACACGTTCATGGCCTGCAGGTTGTATTGGTCGCTCAGCCGCTCCCCATAGAAGGCCTGGATGATGCTGGGGACAGGCAGCGTACCATTCATGTTCTGAGGTTTGTGTGCAACACATGGGTAAGCATCTGACCTGGTGCCATTGACCGACCCATACGCCACAGACTTCCACTGGAAATAACCATGGGCATGGCTGGCATTGGGGGCATCTGGAACCAGCTCCATCACCTGGGGGTAAACATACAAGAGACAATATGTCATTATGGACACACAAGCACCAGTGTGAGAGGGTCTCTGCCCACCCTGACCAGCTTCGTACTTGCGGTGAGAGACCCCCAAATTTATCATCTCCTACCTCAAAAATAGTCGGCGTGTACTCGTCATCTATGGAGCGGACAGATCGCAACGTCTTGCGTCCCGACTTCTTCTCCAGAGTGACCATCTCCAGAGCAAAACGGGAATTGTTCCCTCGAGGATGAACCCCTGTGATCATGAACTCCAGCTTGGAGCAGTTGGCGGTGTGCAGGAGTCGCGGGGATGAGGCGTCACGTCCGGGACTGTCGTATGCAGATACCTGATGTAGGGGTAGAAGCTAAAGGTTAGTTTAGGAGTCTAAACAGTCCAGAGTTAGAAAAAGTCGCAGGATGACGTGTAAGACAAAAAAGATGGAAGATAATCAAATCCTTAAAGTGAACTGCAAAGTCAAGAGTGAAGATGTGGAACATCAAAGAGTGATCATGGGTGTAGGGCACCCACCTCCATTACTTTTACTCACCCTGAAGCTGATGCTTCCATTCCTGAAGCTCCCGGTGGGATCGGCTCCGGTCAGGTGGAAGGAGAATGAGGAGGTGTTGAGGGTGTTGTTGGCGTTCTCCCAGACAAAGTCCGATAGGTTGTAGGGGGGGTGGAAATACTTTTCGGCGGTGCCGGTGAAGTTGGCGGTGTTGTTCACGTCTTCATACTCAAATATCTGGAGAAAGAAAAGCTGAAGGTGTCATCCACGCCCGCTGACCTGGCAAAGTATTATGGGAAAATAATTTTAAAGGGACTGTCCTCTTAACAACTTTAGCAATTCCTACAGCGTTGAATATTATGGGGGCGGGGCTTATGATTGTACAACTGGGCGGGGTCTACAGGCATCATTGATGCAGTAACCCCACCCCTTTTCCCCCCACAGACTCCACCCAGTTGTATAATCATAAGCCCTCTGCCCTCTTAACATTCAGAGCAGTAGGAGACCTGTGTGACAACCACTATGATGCGGTGAGACCCCCCGACCCGAGTACATACCCTGGTGAAGGTGAGGGCGGTGGAGTAGAGCACGCTGCCAGCTGGTTCCACGGTGATGGCTCCATAGGGCTCTGGGGAGAGCAGCTTGGTCCAGTTGACTCGCAGGTCGCTGTGCTGGGTCTCCGTGTACATCAGCAGGACTGTGGGGGCCCCGATGGTGCTCCAGACGTAGTGGATGGTGCTGTGGTTTCCCACCGCCCGGGCGTGCAGCAGGTTCACAGACGAGTTGGAGAAGTCGGGGTTAAACTGCAGGTAAATCTATGGGAAAGAAGAGTCTATACCAGGAACATGAAAAAAAAAAGGGTGGCAGGTGCCCGTCAGCGAGGCCCGACACCTCAGAGGCAGGAGCAAGGTCTGACACCTGGGAGCGGATCCCTGTCAGTAACAGGTGATATCTATCATTAGGGTCTGACACCTGGGAGGTGATCCCTGTCAGTAACAGGTGATATCTATCATTAGGGTCTGACACCTGGGAGCGGATCCCTGTCAGTAACAGGTAGATCTCTATCATTAAGGTCTGACACCTGGGAGCGGATCCCTGTCAGTAACAGGTAGATCTCTATCATTAAGGTCTGACACCTGGGAGCGGATCCCTGTCAGTAACAGGTGATATCTATCATTAAGGTCTGACACCTGGGAGCGGATGCCTGTCAGTAACAGGTAGATCTCTATCATTAAGGTCTGACACCTGGGAGCGGATCCCTGTCAGTAACAGGTAGATCTCTATCATTAGGGTCTGACACCTGGGAGCGGATGCCTGTCAGTAACAGGTGATATCTATCATTAGGGTCTGACACCTGGGAGGTGATCCCTGTCAGTAACAGGTGATATCTATCATTAGGGTCTGACACCTGGGAGCGGATCCCTGTCAGTAACAGGTAGATCTCTATCATTAAGGTCTGACACCTGGGAGCGGATCCCTGTCAGTAACAGGTAGATCTCTATCATTAAGGTCTGACACCTGGGAGCGGATCCCTGTCAGTAACAGGTGATATCTATCATTAAGGTCTGACACCTGGGAGCGGATGCCTGTCAGTAACAGGTAGATCTCTATCATTAAGGTCTGACACCTGGGAGCGGATGCCTGTCAGTAACAGGTGATATCTATCATTAAGGTCTGACAACTGGGAGCGGATCCCTGTCAGTAACAGGTAGATCTCTATCATTAAGGTCTGACACCTGGGAGCGGATCCCTGTCAGTAACAGGTAGATCTCTATCATTAAGGTCTGACACCTGGGAGGTGATCCCTGTCAGTAACAGGTAGATCTCTATCATTAAGGTCTGACACCTGGGAGTGGATCCCTGTCAGTAACAGGTGATATCTATCATTAAGGTCTGACACCTGGGAGCGGATCCCTGTCAGTAACAGGTAGATCTCTATCATTAGGGTCTGACACCTGGGAGTGGATGCCTGTCAGTAACAGGTAGATCTCTATCATTAGGGTCTGACACCTGGGAGCGGATCCCTGTCAGTAACAGGTGATATCTATCATTAAGGTCTGACACCTGGGAGCGGATCCCTGTCATAACAGGTATATCTCTATCATTATGGTCTGACACCTGGGAGTGGATCCCTGTCAGTAACAGGTGATATCTATCATTAGGGTCTGACACCTGGGAGCGGATCCCTGTCAGTAACAGGTAGATCTCTATCATTAGGGTCTGACACCTGGGAGCGGATGCCTGTCAGTAACAGGTAGATCTCTATCATTAGGGTCTGACACCTGGGAGTGGATCCCTGTCAGTAACAGGTGATATCTATCATTAAGGTCTGACACCTGGGAGCGGATCCCTGTCAGTAACAGGTAGATCTCTATCATTAAGGTCTGACACCTAGGAGGTGATCCCTGTCAGTAACAGGTGATATCTATCATTAAGGTCTGACACCTGGGAGCGGATCCCTGTCAGTAACAGGTGATATATATCATTAAGGTCTGTCACCTGGGTGCGGATCCCTGTCAGTAACAGGTAGATCTCTATCTTAAGGTCTGAACCTGGGAGGTGATTCTGTCAGTACAGGAAAGATCTCATCATTAGGGTGGGACATCTTGGGAGTGGGATCGCGTGTCAGTACAGTGTTCTATCATTAAGGTCTGACACTGGGTGCGTATCCGTCAGTACAGGTAGATCTCTATCATTTTAGGGTCTGACCCTGGGAGTGGATGCCTGTCATTAACGGGTGATCTCTTATCATAAGAGTCTGACACTGGGAGGTCGGATCCCTGTCAGTCAGCTAACAGGTCAGTTCTATCATTAAGGTCTGACACCAGGAGCGAGGATCCTGTCAGTACAGTAGATCTCTATATTAAGGTCTGACAACCTGGGAAGCGGGATCCGTGAGTAACAGGTGATCTCTTTCATTAAGGTCTGGACACTGGGAGTGGACCATTTGTCAGTAACAGGTGATGTCTATCATAAAGTCTGCAGACTGGGAGCGGATCCCTGTCGTAACCAGGTAGTCTCTATCTTAGGTTTGACACCTGGACGCGGATGCCTGTTCAGTAACAGGTAGATCTCTATCATTAAGGGTCTGACAACATGGAATGGAGGGCCTGTCAGTAACAGGTAGATCTCATCATTAAGGTCTGACACCTGGAGCGGATCCCTGTCAGTAACAGGTAGATCTCTATCATTAAGGTCTGACACCTGGGAGCGGATCCCTGTCAGTAACAGGTGATATCTATCATTAAGGTCTGACACCTGGGAGGTGATCCCTGTCACTAACAGGTAGATCTCTATCATAAAGGTCTGACACCTGGGAGCGGATCCCTGTCAGTAACAGGTAGATCTCCATCATTAAGGTCTGACACCTGGGAGGTGATCCCTGTGAGTAATAGGTGGATCTCTATCATTAGGGTCTGACACCTGGGAGCGGATCCCTGTCAGTAACAGGTAGATCTCTATCATTAGGGTCTGACACCTGGGAGCGGATCCCTGTCAGTAACAGGTGATATCTATCATTATGGTCTGACACCTGGGAGCGGATCCCTGTCAGTAACAGGTGATATCTATCATTAGGGTCTGACACCTGGGAGCGGATCCCTGTCAGTAACAGGTAGATCTCTATCATTAAGGTCCGACACCTCAAGGACAGCAGTAATTCCCGATCAATGGTGTCCAACACCTTAGAAAAAAAGAGCAGATCCCGAACAGTAAGGACTGACATCTTAGAGATGAGAGTGGATCTCTATCAGTAAGAAACAGATCTCTATCAGTAAGGTCTGATACCTCAAAGAGAGGAGTGGCTCTCTATTATCAGGCAGTGGATCCCTATCTGTAATGTCTGACATCTGAGGGACAGGAGTGGATCACTATTATCAGGCAGTGGATCCCTATCTGTAATGTCTGACATCTGAGGGACAGGAGTGGATCCCTATTATCAGGCAGTGGATCCCTATCTGTAATGTCTGACATCTGGGGACAGGAGTGGATCACTATTATCAGGCAGTGGATCCCTATCTGTAATATTTGACATGGGGGGACAGGAGCGGTTCACTATTATCAGGCAGTGGATCCCTATCTGTAATATTTGACATGGGGGGACCGAAGTGGATCACTATTATCAGGCAGTGGATCTCTAGCACGATAGGTTGACAGTAGGGGGACAGGAGTGGATCACTATTATCAGGCAGTGGATCCCTATCAGTAATATTTGACATGAGGGGACAGGAGCGGGTCACTATTATCAGGCAGCGGATCTCTAGCACTATTGGTTGACATTAGGGGGACAGGAGTGGATCACTATTATCAGGCAGTGGATCTCTAGCACTATTGGTTGACATTAGGGGGACAGGAGCGGGTCCTCTGAGCGAGTGTTACGTCCGCTTCGTCATCCACGTCTGGAGGTGACGGTCCTCGGCGTCCGGTCTCCGTTTCCTGTGCGCAAGAGAACACAGGTTTCGGTTCCCTTTCTATCGGCGGATCCCTCCAGGTGGGGGCGGGGTGCTGACTGTGTTGTGCTGGAGATGAGTCAGGGTCAGGGCTGCTGCAGATAAGCTGCCCTCCCCCTCCTGGCCTCATACACAGCTGAAATACAACTACAAGTCCCAGCAAACTGCACCGGCCTCTGATATTCTAAGCAGAGTAGAACTACAAGTCCCAGCATCACCAGACAACACCTGAACCAAACAAAGTGCTGCAGACCTCTAAACAATAACCAGGAATTGGAGGACTCCCATACAGCTGGGGAACGCAAAGCCGCACCAGTCTGTCCCTCAACAACAATCCAGATCCCTTAGAACCACAAGTCCCAGCATCACCCGAGAAATAACTGCTATACAGCCGGCAGCGGCCACCCCCCGGGGGATTCTGGGAGTTGTAGTCTCCGTATACTACAAGTGATTACTCTCTCTAGCTATATGATATCTGCCCCCTGCTCTCACCTGGCGCGTCTCCTGACCCTCAGGGGCCCCCCAGCGCCCCGACCCCCACCAGCAGCAGCAGCCAGACCCCGGCACACATGTCTGTTGTTCTGCTCCAGCTCTTCCGGCCGAGGCATGTGACCCGCAGTCAGCTGACCGCTCCTGAGGGGGCGGAGCCCGAGCTCTTAAAGGGGCCGTGCGCTGTGGAGCTTCTGGATTCCAAACGGAAAAGGAAAACCCCTCATCCTCTTCCCAGAGAAGGGAACAGGGGAAGTAGTTGCCCATAGCAACAAACAGCGTCAGCCGCCTCCTGGGAAAGGCAGAGTTTAGTTGCTATGGGCAACCACCTCACATATCCCCTGTGAAGGGGGAAAAACTGGAATATAATATGGGACCCGCCAATAGTGTGATAGCAAAATACAGCGTACGCCCATAGAGGTATAAATAATACCGCCATATAGCAGTGGAAAATAACCCGCCTATCCTGTGAAGAAAAACTGGAATATATGGGGGCCCCCAACTAGTGGTGATAAAGCAAAATAGCAGCATAGGTAGCAATAACGAAAGGTATAAATAATACCGCCATATAGCTGTGTGATATAAATAACACCGCCGTATAGCCGTGTGATATAAATAACACCGCCGTATAGCCATGTGATATAAATAATACCGCCGTATAGCCGTGTGATATAAATAACACCACCATATAGTACCGCATGTTGATATAAATAAACCGCTAAGCGTGTGTATAAATAACGCCAGTATAGCCGTGTGATATAAATAACACCACTCGTTATAATGTATTAATAAACCCCATATAGCCGTGATAAATAAACCATAGCGTTGATATAAATAATACCGCCATATAGCAGGAAAGCCACATAGTAACGCTATATAGAAGAAACCCACCAACCATTCACTCCCTTCTAAAAGGGACAATGTTGTTCTTCCTGAGTGGGGTCTCTCAATCTCAGGGCCCCACAGCAGGCGCCAATTCCGCTGTAGCTATAGTTATGCCCATGCCCCTGTGTATCTTGCATCTGTGTGCCCCAACTTCCAGCTGTTGTGAAACTACAACTCCCAGCATGCCCCAAGAGTGATTTTCAATAGATTTGGGCATGGTACTGAATATCGGAGATGTTTAGAGGGAGACGCGATGACTCCCTATCATTTTGGCGTCCTCTGCATCTGGTGCAATCACCACGGACATTGTTTCTTGACAATGCTGCTCAGGTAGTCACTCCCAGCAGAGGATGGAGTAGATCAAGCATCCTCAAACTGCGGGCCCTCCAGCTGCTGGGAAACTACAACTCCCATCATGCCCACTGTTATAGATCATATAAATGCATGATGGGAGTTGTAGTTTCCCAACAGCTGGAGGGTCGCAGTTTGCGGATGCCTGGAGTAGATGGTAATGAAGCATCAGGCTGGGTTCAAAACAAAGGTAAATGCTCTAATCCCCTTTAATTGTGTCCTTGAAATGACACCCTAAATACACCATGTAAACACCCCCTAGGGGCATGTTGGGGCCCAAGCACATGTCAAAAGGAGTTTCGCTTTGGGCAACACTCTACATGAAAATAGGACCCATCACAATTAGGGATAATCTGGTCACTTGGCTGCACACGTTGCACCGTCACCATGACAACTGCTCCGAAAAACAAAATCTGCTCGATTTTTGGTCACAAATGACTTTGCTATCAGTGATCCGGCTTTTTTCCCTATAAATCGTCACATACAATTTTTTTGGGGGGGGGCACAAAGCAAGCAAGATCTGAGGTCACACAATGAAACGGCGTGTTGACCTGCACCGCCCGTACCAGGGACGGTGACAGGGGTCTTTGGAGGGTTTTTTTTTTTGGGCTGGAGCATTCGGCGTTACGGTCCTCTACAATGTGTGTGTATGGGAAGAAGCAGCGACGCAGTATTTCCAGGGGGTCTCCATTTATGGCTGCTCAAGAGAGGGGCGACTCACCAATGGACAATTGGATCCCAAAAATTCAACAATCACTTTTTGAATAAATCTTCTCATCCTGGTGGCGGATCCTAAAATATCTCTGATTACTAGAAGGTTGCGGTGAAATGGATAAAATGGCACAGGGGGGCATTTCATCTGATGGGGGAATGTTCCTTCCTGCGTACACATTTCCTGTCCGCCTCTAGTGTCTGAAAACAGATAACGGGCACACAAAACTAGCTTTAAAGAGTTATAGTGGAGCCTACCTTACAGTATAGGACCAGGATTAGAAGACAGGCGCCCCTACGGGATGGGAGGAGGTACTGCACATTCACCCTCACCACCCTAATCATATGGGGGAAGGTTCCTTCCTGCGCACACCACATTTCCTGTCTGCTTCTAGTGGCCGAGAACAGAGAATAGGCACAGTCCTGTCCAGGAAGAGTTCTAGTGGTGCCTACCTTACGGTATTGGACTAGAAACAGAAGACAGGCGCCCCTACAGGATGGGAGGAGGTACTGCACATTCAACCTCCCATAAATAAACCAGATCTCACACACATTCAATTTGAAACGAAGTTTTATTTCGGGAGCAGTGGGTGCATCCACTTGTTGGGTGCTCTGCCCTCATCTACCGTCATGCCCCCATCCTCTCAGACAGTAATAAATACAAAAACCGGTCTCCCGCCAGAGCGCAGCCTACAGAGTATCCGCCAAAGTATCTGCATCTGCCGAGACGTCTCATCAAGTGCTCACTGCGCCTCCTGTAGGGATCAGCCAACCGAGGGTCCCGCAGCGGGAGGTGGTCACTCCTGGGGGTTCTCTGGAGCTGCCGGCGGCGCTCTGGCCTGGTCATCTCCCTTCCTCTTATGGCCTGACACAATGTCATCGATACGGAGCAGCAAGATGGCGGTCTGTGGGGGAGCAGAGCACAGCAGGTATAACATGTAAAGCCTAAAGCAGTCTGAACTGAAGCCCTGGTGGGCCGGGGTACATGAGGAGGTCATTCCCATCTAATCTGCAGGACCCAGAGGCACCAGTGATGTGCGAGGCAGGCGGCGCCCCTTTCTTACCTCCACTGCCGTTTTGTAGGTCTGCAGTTTCACAGCTAAGGGCTCCCAGATTCCCAGGTCTTTCATGTCCGCCAGCACCCCGGCCTCACCGTCCACGCCCCAGGTCTGGCAGCCGTCCTGTGTGTGCTTTGCCTGCAGATAGATGAGGTTTGATGAGTAGAGGCTCCCGCTGTCACCCTGTTACAGACCTCGCGCCGGGTCCCAGCCTTACCCTCAGTGATGTCAGCACCCGGATAGTGCTGGCTCCACAGTTCTGAATCAACGTCCTTGGAATGACCTCCAGAGCGTTGGCCACAGCCCGGTACGGCCACTGCTCCACCCCAGTCATGGTTTTTGACTTTTCGGTAAGGACATGGGCCACGGTCATCTCTGCAGCTCCCCCTCCTGGCACCAGGTATGGGTCAACCATCACATTGCGGCACACCTGCATGGCGTCCTGGAGGTTGCGCTCAACTTCCTGCAAAGGACGCAAGTGCAATTTTAGCTACCGGTATGCAGACTGGGAGTAGGTGGGAGGCAGAGGAGATGCTGCAAACACTCACCGCCAGGATCTCCTTGCTGGCCCCGCGCAGCATAATAGTACAGGCCTTGGGGTCCTTGCATTCTGTGATAAATGTGAAATACTCATCACCGATCTTCTTGATCTCAAAGAGTCCGGCACCTGTCCCAATGTCCTCCTCCCGGAGTTCATCTGTGCGGCTGGCAATACGAGCGCCACAGGCCCTAGGAGAAGACAAACAGGTAAGCCTAGCATCAGCGACCCCACCACGGGGGCCGGTCCCTAACAGGGGCCGACGTCAGCGACCCCACTACGGGGGTCGGCTCCTTACAGGGGCCGACGTCAGCGACCCCACCACGGGGGCCGGCTCCTTACGGGGGCCGGCTCCTTACAGGGGCCAACGTCAGCGACCCCACCACGGGGGCCGGCTCCTTACAGGGGCCAACGTCAGCGACCCCACCACGGGGGCCAGCTCCTTACAGGGGCCAACGTCAGCGACCGCACCACGGGGGCCAGCTCCTTACAGGGGCCAACGTCAGCGACCCCACCACGGGGGCCGGCTCCTTACAGGGGCCAACGTCAGCGACCCCACCACGGGGCCGGCTCCTTACAGGGGCCAACGTCAGCGACCCCACCACGGGGGCCAGCTCCTTACAGGGGCCAACGTCAGCGACCCCACCACGGGGCCGGCTCTTACAGGGGCCAACGTCAGCGACCCCACCACGGGGGCCAGCTCCTTACAGGGGCCAACGTCAGCGACCCCACCACGGGGGCCGGCTCCTTACAGGGGCCAACGTCAGCGACCCCACCACGGGGGCCAGCTCCTTACAGGGGCCAACGTCAGCGACCCCACCACGCGGGCCAGCTCCTTACAGGGGCCAACGTCAGCGACCCCACCACGGGGGCCAGCTCCTTACAGGGGCCAACGTCAGCGACCCCACCACGGGGGCCGGCTCCTTACAGGGGCCGACGTCAGCGACCCCACCACGGGGGCCGGCTCCTTACAGGGGCCGACGTCAGCGACCCCACCACGGGGGCCGGCTCCTTACAGGGGCCAACGTCAGCGACCCCACCACGGGGGCCGGCTCCTTACAGGGGCCAACGTCAGCGACCCCACCCCGGGGGCCAGCTCCTTACAGGGGCCAACGTCAGCGACCCCACCACGGGGGCCAGCTCCTTACATGGCCATCCTGCACTATGCTCGTTTACAGAAGGGGGCTAGACCAACGCGCGACACCCACATGATACTGCCAACCTAGCATGTTACCTGGCTATTCTGTTGTTGTCAGTCTTGCGCACCCTCCGGATGGCAGTGATGTTGGCTTTTACCAGGTAATGCTGAGCAAGATCTATAACAGAAGGAGTAAAAAAAATAAAATAAAACGTGAACACATAAAACGGCCATAGTGTAAGAAAACACCACTTTAAAAAGGGACTCAGCTATAGCAACCAGTGCTGGCAGCCTATCATGAGAGAGTAAACAGGTCCGTAGCTATAGCGACCTGAGGAGCTGCTGGAGCCCATACAGGAGGGGATATCTAGGAATAGGTAGGACAATGTTAATGGACACATATTGCAAAGTGACTTGTATATGCAAGATCTTTAATATAAAAATCAGCAGCGATCCCTGTAGTGAGACAACCCCTTTAAGGATCCCTGACAAAGCTCCATCAAAAGTTAAAAAGTAAAGAACGATGAGCAAGCAGTCATCGCCACTATCATCCCACTACAGACGGCCTCCCCCTGCCTGACATAGCTGATAACAGTGAGCTACAGCTTGCATTCAGCTATGAAGGGATGACAGGTGTAGGGATCTTCTTACCAGAGATCCCCTTCTCTGTGATCACCAGATCGGGCTTGAGTCTGACAATGTCCTCGCAGATCTGCTGGATATATTCCTCTTCCATCTGCAGGATACGGGCAAAGTCCTCCTCCCGTGTGATCTCAATCTCAGTCTGTGGGAACAGAATATGCGGGGTAAGTGCTCAAGAGAAGCTCCGGAGGTCAGGATTACAAAATCACACAACCAGCGAGGGTTAGGATTATATTCCAGGTGTATACAGTTTCCATTTATCAGAAGTTTTCAGGGAGCTCCCCCTGGTGGTGGCTCTATAGACCTGGAATTTGCCCATTTGCCCCTATAGCTGTGTGACAATGTGGAGCTCATAAGATTGGTCAGCACAGGCTTCCGTCTACAGCCGGCGACACACACAGGACAGCTGTACCTGGCTCTCTCCCTTCTTGTACTCCAAGGAGCAGTCCAGAAGGACGATGCGGGGGTTCTTAATTAACCTCCTCATCTTGGGGTGTGTGACGTCCTTGTTGACCATGACACCTCGCAGGACACAGGACTCCTCAATGATCCCGCCTGGAATCTGATGGCAGAAGACAAGTCACAACCAGGAAATCTCGGCCTATTTCTACCTGTAGCAGGCACTTCCCACCTGTCCTCGGGACTCACCTTCTCCACCTTGGCATACTTCTTGATGTCAAACTCCTTCCTGCCGTTCTCCTCAAACTCCACCGTCTTCACCGCATCCAGGGCGATGTTGCAGGCCATGTCCGCCCAGCGCTTGATGGCCTTGGTGTTGATGGCGCTGTTAATGATCTTCAGCATCAGCTGGCGGTCACTGGTGTCCACTGGAGTGCTGCCAACAGAGGGGGACACGGCGTCAGCACCAACACTGCATACCTATACCAAGCCGAAGCATCCTCTTCCCTAATATGTGGAGCTCATGTATGATGCTGGTCATTGCAAAGGATTAGCTTCTGTATTCTAGGGAGACCAGTTCAGGTGTCAAGATAACCAGCACCCCGAGGAGAACAGGATACATTTATAACCTCTTCTGCCGTCTATTTTACAGCAGCAGGGATAATGCTCAATGACTGCCATATCATGAAGAGGGGCAGCAGCAATGACAACTGGATCCAGAGATCACACGATCACTGGCCGGGATCTGCTATAATGTCCTCCCTGTAACAGGAAAACAGCACCAAATCCAAACCATTGCTGCGTGTCGCAACTCCCATATCAAAACAGCCCATAGGACCCATTCTAAGGCTATGTTCAAACGGGGTAATTTCGGCACACATTTCGCGGCGTATTTGTGCTCTAATATGAGCGAGATGCGCGCCGAAATTACAGTAATCCTTAATTCAAATAGAGAACTAGGGATTACGCCTCCTCTCCCCGCACGTACAGTACGGGCGACTACGCGCTGCGAGTAATACATGTCAATGGGGCCGGCGAGCTGCCACACCCCCCCCCCACGGGACTACACGCTGATCAGCACGACGGGGCCATAGGAAATAGGACAAAGTCTCTTATGGACAGTATTTGCTCCATTTCCTATCCAAACATAAAAGCGGTCTACCGCAGGCACAGATATGAAAACGGTCTAGGTCTAAAATTCACTTTGTTGCCAATAGCAACCAGAGCGCCCCTTTCATTTTTCCAGAGCACTATATGAACTGAGAGGGGCGCTCTGATTGGTTGGTAAATGAATTTTAGACCTAGACAGTTTTCATACATGTGGCCCAAAGTGTGTACATAGTGGTTGCTACGCTTAAGAGTTGGGAGTGACCAGAAACGCGTCAGCGGGGACTTGTTTGATTGAAAGTGACATTGTTGGATGTTTATCCCTTGCATCACGTTTTAACAGAAGAGGAAAGTTTTAATCATCATCAGTTCAGAAGCTGGCATTTCTTTTCAAGTGTGTATATAGTGGTCACATTTAGACCGTCTCCACTCTGAACCAGGATTGGCAGGAGCCTGTTCTTAGAATAGGTACGAATCCCATCGTGTGAAAAGCACGTGTCAGATATTGAGGGCTAATAATATCAACATGGAAGATAGGTAAAAAGGGAAAGATTTTGTACATAAAAAATATACATTACAATGAAACATAAAAGCCCTGTACTTGTTGGAGGGGAGCCTGGTAGCCCAGGACAGAAAGTTTTGGTCTAGTCCTTGTTAGGGTATGTACACACTGTGTATTGCGGCGTGTATAGTACGCACCGCAATACACCGTGTGTTTTAGGAGTCAGGGGGTGGGGGTGGGACGATCGGCTGCCGGCCCAATTGGCATGCATTGTTTGCGACGCGTAACCGCCGCGAACAATTGACATGTCAATTATCCCCCTGCGCGTACAATACGATCGTATTGTATACGCGGGGGGACGACGCGTAATCCATAGCTCTCTATGGATTACCGTAATTGTGCCGCGAGTATCGCCGCATATAAAGCGCAATACGCGCACAAAGACGCCGTGTGAACATAGCCTTAAATGGGTTTTCCCACTGTAGACATTTATCATCAGTCCACAGGATACAAGATAGAGGTCTGATCACAGGTTGGGTCCCACCAATCACAAACGGGGCTCAAGGTTTTGAAGCAAACCATGCACATTACTGCTGCATGGGACTGACGAACATAGGAGAGGGCTTGTGCAACGAGAAAGGGAAGAGGGGCCTCCGTTTGTTTGGGGGGCACCTTCAATCAGACATTTTGTGGACAGGGGATCAGAGTCCATCATGGAAAACACCTGAAAGCTGACCCGTTTGACCCGCAGCTTTCCTGAATGTCAGCTGTAGAAGCAGGACATGAGACGGGTCTGATTGACATCTGAACTGTTACTTCCATTGTTCTGTCCCATCATAAAGAGAACAATGGGAATAACAGGGGTGTCATATCAGTTACATAACGGACACCGGCAGCGCCGGACAGACGCATGGACTATAATGGGGTCAGGTTTCTGTTAGAGAGCAATGAACAGTGCTGCACGGTGAGCTCAATTCTTATGACCTCTTCGACAGAGGCTCCTAACGGAATCTCCAACACCGATGAGAACAGAGGTAAAATGGACATTCAGGACGACCTCTCCTGGGGGGCTTCCATGAGGGGTCACCTTATCTCCTTCAGGGTGCTGATCATGTCGTCCAGGGCCTTGCGGTAGGCGCTGATCACCACGGTCGGATGCATCTGTTGCTCCAGGAACTGCTCGGCGACGGACAGCATCTCCCCGGCTGAGATAGAAGAGCAGACAATGAGAACAAGTAGGTCCACCGAGACCACCCCACAGTGCAGGGAAGCGGGCGCCAGCCTCACCCAGGATGATGACGGAGGTGGTGCCGTCTCCAACCTCCTCGTCCTGCGTGCGGCTGATCTCAATCATGGACTTGGCGGCCGGGTGCTGTACCTGGATCTATAGGGGACAAGATGGTGGACATCAAAACAGCACGCTATACAGCCCTCTACTGTCACACGTCTTCCATTCACTGTCACAGCAGAGGGGCTGATACAATGTATCAGGATAGGACACCCGTGTTGATGTATTTATCCACTAATACACTGTAACAAACCCGCCAGCTGTGGGAGCATGATGTGTATGTCGGTAGGAGGTCTCCATCACTCACCTCCCGCAGGATGGCGTTCCCGTCATTGGTCATCACGATTCCTCCCATCGGATCCAGCAACATCTGAAAAGTGATGTGGATTTACTATGGCGACTGCTCGCTATGACGGAGAGCTTACAATCTAGACAGCCACTCACCTTCATCATGGCGCGGGGGCCCAGGCAGGTGCGGATGATGTCTGCGATGGTCTATGGAAAGGAGACACAGGGTCAGGCGGCTCGTCCGGGATGAGGCGGGGGAGGGGACACCGAGCGCAGGGCACTTACCTTGGCAGCGGTTATGTTCCCGGCCTGGACCTTCCTCCCCGACTCCCGCTTCATATTCTGGCCTGAGAAACAGGCAGCGAATTCTCAGAGACATCTGCCAGGACCCAGATTGCACCTCACCCACCTGAACAACCCATAACTCCTCTGTGTACGGAGGCAGAGTCTGATGGCACATCGATAGGATATGGGTGCGGGTCCCACCTCTGATAATGGACCCCCGAAACTTCCAGCTTGAAGTGTAGACCCGGTTTGTGCATGACTCTCCATTCTGTTCTACGGGTACAGTGCAACACAGCGCTCCCCTGTACCGGGAACTCCCATAGAACAGAACGGAGAGAACACAGCGCTCCCCTGTACCGGGAACTCCCATAGAACAGAATGGAGAGAACACAGCGCTCCCCTGTACCGGGAACTCCCATAGAACAGAATGGAGAGAACACAGCGCTCCCCTGTACCGGGAACTCCCATAGAACAGAATGGAGAGAACACAGCGCTCCCCTGTACCGGGAACTCCCATAGAACAGAATGGAGCACAGCGCTCCCCTGTACCGGAAACTCCCATAGAACAGAATGGAGGAACACAGCGCTCCCCTGTACCGGGAACTCCCATAGAACAGAACAACACAGCGCTCCCCTGTACCGGGAACTCCCATAGAACAGAAGGAGAGAACACAAACGCTCCCCCCGTACCGGGAACTCCCATAGAGCACAATGAGAGAACACAGCGCTCCCCTGTACCGGGAACTCCCATAGAGCACAATGGAGAACACAGCGCTCCCCTGTACCGGGAACTCCCATAGAACAGAATGGAGATTTGGGCCTGACCGGGTCTCCATTCAGAGCAGACACCAGAAGGAGGAGCCTCCTCCCTAAGCTCCGCCTCCCCAGTCATCTTTACGCTGTCACACAGGTAGTCACCCACTCTGTGCCAAAGTGGTTGCTAGGCAACAAGGTAAACCGCCTCCAGGGTAGATGTAACAGATGTGGAGCTCCCTTTAATAACATATAACAGGTTAATTTACATGTATGACATCATGTGACCCTAATTAATATGCAGCCTAATTAACATAATCATATACTATGATAAGGGTCCTATGAGCAGAGCTGGTGACAGCAGGTAACAGAGCTGATCCCTCAGCCTCCTGCCTTCGCCTCTGGGGCCTTCAGGAGCTCAGGCTATGACTGAGCGGATTTGCTGTCTCAGGGCCTCCGCACCGTCCAGCGTGAGTCCCGTCCCCGGCCTGCGGAAGACTCACTTAACACGAGCACCGGACGGCCCATCATCCTGGCGGCGGACAGAGGAGACCACGGAGCCGGCAACGGGAAGAAGATTCTGGAGAAAGAAAGAGCAGGGCCGCCTCCTGAGCGCACCCTAACCAGACAGCACGGCCCGACTGACCAATGACAGGCGCAGCCGCGGCGCCTCCACCAATCCCCTGATAGGGGGCGGGGCTGGAAGGGCTTGGCTGCGCAAGTTTGGTTGCTGTTGCGCTTGCCGTTGAAGCCGCATGGTAACTGTGGCGGTTGTACGCACGCGCGGAGGTGACAGGATTGCAATGCTTGCCGGGAAATGTAGTTCCTGCGCTTAGCAACTACTTTTACATCGCATACAGGAAGCATCTGGAAACGGACTCTGTTCCATAGGGCAAGACTAGGGCTTCGCCGTGCATGTTGGGAGTTGTAGTTTTTGTTGTCATTCAGCAAGATACACCCTCACAATGACTATATTAGGTCAAGATGCTGCAGTTAGTGTGTGATGGAGGAGGAGAGGCGGCTGCTATGAGGGGAGTCATATAAATAATATGAATAGTGACACCTAGTGGTGAAATCATTGAGAAATTGTCAAAAACATGTCACATGCTGTGCAAGACAGACCAAGCATAAGTAAATTCCCACACCGAAATCATACGAATAGTGACACCTAGTGGTCACATTATTGGGAAATTGGCTAAATATGTCACGAACTCTGCACTAGAGACCAATCATAAGTAAATTTACATACAGAAAGCTCTAGGAAAACCTCAGCCACCTGTAGTGTCAGGGATAAAAAACATGTCTTACAGTATCTAAGTAATGCTATATACGGGGCACAAATAATACCACCATACTGTGATAGATGGGGCACAGATCATACCGCTATACTGTGATAGATGGGGCACAGATAATACCGCCATACTGTGATAGATGGGGCACAGAAATAACTCTCAACTGTTAAACATGGGGCATAGTAATACCTCTATACTGTGATAGATGGGACACAGATAATACCACCATACTGTGATAGATGGCACAGAAATCCTTACTGATAATGGCACATAATACTCTATACTGTGATAGATGGGGCACAGATAATACCTCTATACTGTGATAGATGGGGCACAGATAATACTGTCATATTGTGAGCATCTAATACACTTCAATGTCCCAATATAATAATGGTGTACTGTGCTCTAGTATCTTTGACACATCACGCCCATGTAAGGCTCCAAAGTGCGTACTGATGGCTACCTTTAATCGCTTCATGTCTGCAGGTGTATTTTGTGAAGCAGGAAAAGCATAGACTACCAAAATATTTGCTCCATTTTCAAAAATGTACACAACATATGTGTAGAGCAGCACAGTGTAGCTTGGTGGCTCAGTGGTTAGCGCAGTATAGCTTGGTGGTGATAAGTTCCTCCTTTTGGAAATTCTCTAGTTGCTGAGTGAAATCCAATTGTTATGGCTCCAGACCCCGGACGCCTGGGCCTGCTACCACCTCTATCAGATATAGATACGATAAGTCAGTATCCACACAAGACAGGTGTGCGCTTAACCAAAAGAACCCGTTTATTACTACAGCAGTATACTTATATAGCCTTGGTAATAATGACATGACTGACATGCGCAGTTAGCCGGAGCACATACTTTTTCAGCTTACAGTGCATTGTTAAAAATAAGATACGCGGCTGAATTCTGTTACAGTTTCAACAGTCCATAAAATACACAGCTAAGTTTCATTATAATGTCAAGGTCCTGAAGCGAAGGCGAGAGTCCTTGAAATTGTATCTTGTGTTGGACGATGAATTGTTTCTTGTGTCGGACAGGAGCTTTAACCCTTAACTTGACAGTGGCTCAGTGGTTATGACAGTGTAGTAAGGTGAACTGGTGGTTAGCATTGGGTAGCTTGGAAGCTTAGTGGTAAAACATGCGTTAAAAGTATGCAGACGTACATATTTATGTTTGTAAACATCAGTCATAGACTTCAATGTTGAAAAAAAAGTATGCGTTTTGCGGGACACGCTTTTGGATGAGTCACAAAAACTGTATCCAAATGTGAGTCAAAAGTCTGCACTGTGACTATAGGTTTCTACCATTGTATGCGTTAAATCCGTGAGGCTATGTGATTGGATACTGTTTCCTACCATCCAAATATTGGCAAAACGCTGTGTAAGCCCGGCCTATTTTGTGTACTCAGTCCTGATGTGTATTCAGATTGTTAGATAATGGACATGCCTGTTGTATTACACACTGTGCAATGCATCACACGATGTGGACAGAAGTACACCATATAGATGCAAGTTCCGTTGAAGTTTTCAATGCAGATTTTGCTGCATAAGAATGAGGCTCCAATAATGAACAAAAATATGCAAGAAAAAAAAGTCACGTGAACCTGACCCCATCTATGATATATGTTGTACATGTGTAATTATACAATGAAGAATGAATAGGTATGGCTTAAAACGCACCAGATCATCGTATGTTTTGTTGTTTAATGCACAACTGGTGTCTTTGATGTGTAAACGCTTCAAAAATGCATCAAGAAGAAAAAAAATTGCATAAAAATGCATGAAGTATTGCATAAAGATTGCAGCTGTTTTTTCCTTGAAGTAGGTGCATGTTTCTCGGCCTCCTAGCCACATGCTGGTTTCGCACTTTGCATTTATACCTGTGTTTGCTTGTTTTTCAGCAAAAACTAATGCGGCCACATGTTAGCATGAAGTCAATACAATAAGATGTTAGTTTGGGCATTTTTGTTATTTTATATTAGTAGAGTTTGTTTCCGAGCACAGAGCTCACTGGGGTTTTGTCAGGCAGTCTGTCGAATTTTTCTCCCTTTTTTCGGGGGTAAATTTGTATTTTGTATTTGTGGTGTGTTTTTTTTACATTGCGCATGATTCCAATAGGAATAAATAAAAGACATGACCTGTTAAGGAAAAAAAAACACCTCATGTACTTGCAACACATTAGGCCTTATTTATGCCCATAGCAACCAGTCAGAGTGCAGCATAATGAAATGAAAGCTGTGCTCTGATTGGTTGTTATGGTCAGTTTTCATAAGTGAGGCGCACAGCCAGACTGAAAGCTCATATACTTTTCATTCACATGCTTGGAAAAAGAAAATTTTATAATATTAAAAAAATAAAAATACAAAGTCCCTGTTTTCCCAATAAAAAACCCCTCTATTTTTCAAAAAATCTAAAGTACAGGCAGTCCCTGGGTTACAGACAGGATCAGGGCTGTAGGTTTGTTCTTAAGTTGATTTTGTATGTAAGTCGGAACAGGAGTATATATTTTTTTGAAAACTCATTTTTATTAAAAAAGGTTTTTCCAAAACATTAAAAACATAAGTCATCACATTTGGCACAATAACTTGTTACAAAGAAGTGCAAAGAGATTTTGCTAAACAACGTTACAAGATATTTGTGCAATACAAGAGGGTCTTAGGCCTTGTTCACACGGCTTATTTTGGCGCGGATTGAAATCCGTCCCGCAATTACGGCTTGAATAAGCCGTGTGAACATTGCCTTACACACCAGTTGACGTTAACAGTCCATATAACTTAAACTTGGACTATAAACGGATACCCTCTCCATCTTCGCCTTTCGTCAAACCACAGTCCTTTTAACCAGAAACGTTGCGTATTATCTTGTTATAGTCCAAGATGAACTAGGCTAGATTTTTCTTCGCCTAACAGGATACAATCATACAATCTGACAGTAATGTCTAGTGGAATCGACACATCATATACAGATATTTGACATGGATGATATGAAAAGAATATGAACAAAAAATAAAAACAAGCAAACCAGAAAAGAAAAACAGCATCAATCAAAGAGACAACAGTCTAGGTCACCACTAATACGCGGACGAGGAGCTTCAAATATTCTTTGCCATGTCTGCTAAATAAAGTACAGGCAGCCCCGACTTACACCGTTCTGACTTACATCTGTCCCCTAGTTACAAACGGAGACTTATGGGGCGTGCTGGCACATGTAATTCCATGTTCCACAACAGATAGTAGCTGTGGAATGACAAGTTCCAGCATATCACAGCAGCACATAACATGGAAATGAGTTGAAAGCTTCTTAACAGGAGCACAGACAGCAAAACGAATGTAAAAGCCCTTCCCAGAAACTGGAAAAAAAAAAAAAACTTTTGTGCTGGAGTTACAATTAATAAATATATCTGTTCCGACTTACATACAAATTAAACTTATGAACAAACCTACAGTCCCTCGCCCTTCTGTAACCCAGGGACTGCCTGTACAACTGCATTCGGAACAGGTATATTGATTAAATGTAACTCCAGCACAAAAGGTATTTTTAGTTTTGGATAGTGCAGGGAAGGGTTTTTACATTTGTTTTGCTGTCTGTTCCCCTGTCAAGAAGATTTCACCTCATTCTCACCTCATGTGCTGCTGCGGCATGCTGGTACTTGTAGTTCCACCGCAGAGAGTAGCTGTAGAACATGGAACTACAAGTACCAGCATGCACCATAGGTCTCCGTTTGTAACTAGGGGGCAGATGTAAGTCGGAATGGTATAAGTCGGAGACTGCCTGTATACATCATTGGCATTGCCGCACCTGTAATGATCCAATCTATAACATTATGATGTTACAAAATCCGAGTGGTGATCACCACAAAAAAAAAAGTAGGTCAGGATTGCTGTTTTTGTTTATCGAGAATAAAAACAGAACCAAAGTGATGAAAAACTCTTCTATTCATCAAAATATTCACAAATGTCAACTTTTCCTCCAAATAAAAAGAGCCCTCATTCAGCAATGTCAACAAACATAATAAAGTTATGGCTCTTAGAGGATTAAGACATAAAAAAGCAATATATATATTTTTTTTCAATTAGTAAAACATACAAAAAGAATATAAACTTGGTATCGCTGTAATTAAAGGGATTATCCTTCTGGTGTTTTTTTTCATACATTTATGCTGCTGCTGTGGTCCTAAAATATGAAAGTGATACTCACTTCTGTCCTCACCTCCATTCCAGCCCTGCCCCTATCCCGTCCTCCTGGGTTTTCGGTATATTTCCTGGTCCCGGTAGTCACCTCTGCAGTCGCTGATTGGCTGCAGTGGTCAAGTGCATTGCCTGACATCACCAATCAGAGCTGATCACTTGCTAACGGTGATGTCAGGCAATGTCACGTGACCTGCACCAGGAGACCCAGGAAAACGGGATAGGGGCAGTGATGGAAAGGAGGTGAGGACAGAGGTGAATATCATTTTTTTTTTATTTTAGTACTGAAGCACCAGCATAAATTCATTAAAAAACATACAGACAACCCCTTTAATAGATTTAAACATACTGACTACAAAAGGTATTTGGCTCTTTATCTTTTCCACTTAGGAGCCAATGGCTTCTTAAAAGGGATTTGCGATTTGGCAAAGTCCCTTCTGCTGGCAGTGGAGAAACCAAACACATTCCCTAAATAGAGCAAACATAGTCTATATCGACGTGTATGGATCCGTGACGTTCTTTCCGTTCACGTCTATGGCAGTTCCAAACATAGCCGAGCATAGTTGCTCCCATAGAAATGAATGGGTAGAACTGCGCAAGCGCCTCCATCTGCCTGTTCTCTGAGACTATCTTATAGCAAACTACAAGCTAGCCTCAGAATCGACTTTGCCAAATGGTAAAACCTACTTTTAAATGTTTTTAGACAGGCACAATAATGTGGACGGCCGGGTGTATGTGCATCACTTACTTGTGGAATATCTACATTCCTTATGCAGATCCCTTTGACCCAAACACGCATCTAACAATGTGCAGTGTGATTTACATTAGTTTCAATGTAAAACACGCATTGGTGTTCAAAAGTCTGATCACAGATGCGTGTTTTACCTGTGTCTTTCTGATGTCAATTCTTGATCCGTTTTACGCATTAGACACCCTATTTAAAACTATATGGTGCGTTTCCGCAGCAAAAATGCATCCAAACACGCAGCACAATTTGGGTACGTCTATGGATACATTTTATGCAGCGCTTTTCGTTTTTCATATTGAAAAACACTGTGTGAACATCCCCTAACACGTCTGTATTAATTGTCATAGCTGACAAAAGGTCCCATTAGCACTGCGCATGCTAAAAAAACCCCATTATATCAAATGACTGCAAGAGTTTCATAAAATGACATGACAACATGAATGCAACATGGTACATCACATAAAACAATTAAGCAAATCGGAATAAAAAATTTGACTCCAGAGGCTCATTTTCATACAGTTGGCAGCCTTGCTTATCACAGATAGCAGTCCGGCTTCTTGTTAATTCAGAATTCTATATTCAGATTTGGTTTGCGTCCTTCCAGCTTTTTTATTTCTTTCTCCTCCTCTTCAGACAATTCATTGCCGTCCATGCTACAGCAAAAGACAGACGCCCCAGTATTAGTGACTATGTATTACAAGGATTTTCTTATGTGCAAAGATTAGCCTGAGAACGGATTGGTCTGAGGATATAATCTGTACAATATTTGGGTTATTTTTTAATATATTTCCCAGTTTCCTGCAGATCACGTGACTCCAGAAAACTTCCAGACAACTTGTTTCATATTTATTACACAGATCTCTAATTGTGCTGGTAAAGGGAGCTGATCTGAGTTCTTCTATTTAATTTTTGACAGAGTTTTTGGAAGGTCAGAGCAAAATGACAACAAAAAACCCACGTTTGGTCTCATCCACATGTTCAGATTTTTATAGTGTACAACTTATCTAACAAGTGTTGTAGATCTAGTTTTTTCAGCTTTTTGTCATGAAACCTGTTAGATTTCTCTTTCCAGTAATATTGTATTAATGATATACATAGTCAAGTTACATTATTGTAATCAGTACCTACTTTTACCATTGGTAGCGCACAGCTCATGAAGGAAATCTCTGTGGTGCACACCTGACATGAGGTGATATCTTAAGGTGTGTCAATAGCTCTCTGCATACATATTCCTTTAGGGTATGTTCACACGGCTTATTTTGGGGAGCATTTTGCTGCATTTTTCGCTGCGTCTTGCGCTTAAAACGCAGCGAAATGTGCTTAGCAATTACGGTAATCCATAGTTCTCAGAGAACAATTTCTGGCCCAGGATAGTCTTTTCTTCCTTCAACATGCTTCCTCCCATCATTCACATACAAGAATTATTGTGCCATCCATACATGTGCTTTTTTTTTTTTTTAAATATATTTTATTAGGCACTGTATGAAAATCATATAACAATCAGCATTTCAAACAATTTGAAGAATAACAAGTACCATAAATTTTCCATTGTTAGAAGCAAGTTGAATAACAAAAAACATGACCTAAAAAGTAGAATACCGAGTCCAATAGTGTTACATCAATACTAAAAACTGCCATCCCTGACCCTGGTCATACATGTGCTTTAACCATTGAGACTGGTTTATACGCCTTGATCCGTTCAACAGGTCACAGGATAGGATTATAAATGGTGCTCGTCCCCCATCAGTATGTATCATCTCTATAATGCAGGGGACAAATTTCATCTGATCAATGTCCCCAATGTGTTCCCATGTGCTGTACCCCCTCCCCGCTCTCTGTTAAGACTCCATATATAATAGTGGAATAGTCAGAATAATAGAAGACATTTCCTACAACCTCCATCTCATGACATAGAGAAAGTGATGTGATGAGTACATCAACATTAGTGGAGACGTCATAGGTGTATCAAGGTCCGGCTAGCTGTTTATTATCTCAATAGACAATAGAGCAGAACATAGAAGAGAATCATTGACCCCATAGGTCTCACGGTCACTTACATGTCTCTTTATACTCACCAGTAATGTCTCTATCCTGCAGCCTGGACCTGGACAGAGCTCCCATCAAGTCACCTGAGTGAGGACCGGACAGATGGTAGCCAGCCAGGACAAGTTTCTTCAGGGACTGGTTATTACTTATTCCAAACGCCAACTGGGTGCAGGACGTGTTCAAAAGATCATTCCAAGCCAAACTGTAAGAATAAGACGATGAGATGTGGGTGATGCATTCACAGAGCGTTTGTATAAAACCTGTAGATTGTGAATGTGGAGAGAAAATGTCCCCGGTTGTTAGTAAAATTCATGAATCTCATCACTAGAAGCTGCCTCTTGTAGAACACAGTGAACACATCATTTATACCGAAATGGCGTAAAAAAAATCCTGCAAACATTTTGCACCACTTAGAATTTTTTTGCGGTTTCCCAGTATATTCTAGGATACAATGAATGACACCATTAGAAAGTCCATCTTGTCCCACAAAATAAAAGCCCTCATGTCTGTGTAGGTTGAAAAATAAAAAGTTCTGGCTCTGGGAAGGCGAGAAGGAAAAAACGAACATAAAAAAAAAAAAAAAATAGGCCTGATGAGTATTGATTTATGGTGTTAATTGGGGCGTTTGGAACAGATTCTTAAAAGGAAAATATCATCAGATATGACATATTAGTTAAACAATACTATTGTTAAAAGTTATCAAAAAGTCATATGTAATACTGCATCCTGCTTTATGCCTTGATGTATGGTTTTTGGTTTGAATACGTTTTGCTTGGCTTTGTTTTTATACTGACTTCACATTTACACTGCCAACGATCTAGGCCCTATTTAACATAATCACTATTGGACATATGTTATGCTTAATGAATAACGCTTTATTCCTGTGATTATTTGTATCTAAAAAATGTTAAATAAAAATACAGTTAAAAAAAAAAAAAAAAAAAAAGTCATATGTACCTAATCTACAATTAGGTTATGATTACATGGCTGATTTGGACACTATTCTTGGTGCTGTTATGGCACGAATTCCATCCTCAAGACAGTGTCAAAAATGAGATGCCCCCAGTTAATTTTAATTTATTCCTATGTAAAAGTTTCTAAGTGTGTTTTACTCGCTTATTTTCAGTGCTGAAAGTAAGTGACATGTCAATTCTTTGAAAGACGGACCAAACAGGCTCAATGCAAACACGCAGCGGCGATCTCTCATGTGAACGCCGCTGCGTGTCTGTCATTGTCGGCAGTGATAAATTCAATGCTAATTGTTAGATGCGTCTCTGTGGTCGTTATCTGTCAGTCCCAGAGACGCATCTGAAAAGCGTTTGTTCACATGGATGCAAGACGTCGTGTGAATATACCCTAACACATATCCAACACGCAGTTGCGTGTTTGGATGCACGTTGGCTGCAGTAGGATCAAACCCTATGTTTTAAATAGGGCTTCTGTTGTGTCTTTCGGACAAAGACTTGATATGTCAATTCTTAGAACGGATCCAAAAGATGTAATGAGACGCATCAGTGATCACTTGTCTGAACGCCGATACGTGTTTTACACTGCCAGCAGTGTAAACTCACACTGCTCAGTGTTAGATACGTGTTTGGATCCATCTAGACAGACCCAAACACGCATCCAAAAACGTATGTTCACACGGACCCAAGACGCCCCTCCCTTCATCCCCATCTTTCCTCACCCTTGGTTGAACTAGATGGACATATGTCTTTTTTCAACCGTACTAACTATGTAGCTATAACTCATGATCAGGAGAATTTGTGATGGCAATCTTGAACAAGAAAAGAGAAAGCAAACGACTAGTCATAGAAGACATCACTTGTGAGTCACTGGATAAAACAGTACAGTAATTACATACACGTTTGCAGAGCGCTTGAAGACATCTAAGTAATTACATCTACCCCTATAAGGCAAATTGGTAGTAGAGTAATGGTTTATATTCAGGAACCGTATGGCAGTATTTTTCAGTCATTTTGTGTAGTGGTGATATGTGGTCATGATAATGCGGTATTATTTGGTCTAGCGATAACATTAATAACACTGGAGAACACTCATTTTGGTGCCTTAAAAGTTGGAACAGTTTTTGAGTATAGTTAGGGCGTTCTAGTTTTGGAGATGCGGCATTGCCTCTTTACCAAGTATCTGGTACTAAAAGTAGTGGTCACTCGATATTGTATATAAATCATATGAAACAGAAAAAACATAAATATTAGAACATTTAACCTCTTACCGCCGGAGCCAGTTTGGCCTCTCTGACAGACCACCATTTTTTGAATCTGTCATGTGTCACTTTAATGATGAGATAACTTTTTGAACACTTTAACCTATCGCATGTGATTCAGAGATTGGGTTTCTCGTGACCATTGTGCTTTTGGGGGGGGGGGGGGGGGGGGGGAGATAGTAAGAAATTTTGGTCCAAAAAAATGATTGTTTATTAGTGAAAAATATTAAAATTATCGTGAAAAATGTGAAAATTTTACCAATATTTTCAAACTTCAAAAATTTCTGCATGTAAGACAGATAGTTTATTCCACTCAAAATAGTTTTATAACTAGATCTACCATATGTCTGCTGTAAGTTGGCATCATTTATTAAATGTCTTTTTTTTTTTTTTTACGACATTAGGGGGCTTATAAATTTAGTAGTATTTTTTAAAATTTTCAAGAAAATTTGCAATAGACATTTTTTAGTGGACCAGTCCAGTTCTAACGTGACTTTTGATTGACCTGTATGTTTAGATACCCCATAAATGACCTCATCTAATAAACTACACCCCTTAAAGTAATCACAAAGCCCATTTATGAAGTTTTATTAACCCATTAGGGTGTTTTCACAGGAATTAAAGCAAAGTGGAAGTTGAAATTTCAAAATTTCACTTTTTTTGCAGATTTTCATGTTTATACATTATTGAGCAAGAATACGTTAAATGTGATCAGCGGAAATGCCAAATTAATATTGATTTCCCCATATTCTTCCGTTTCAGAAGATATCCCATATGTGGCCTAGTGCATTATTTGCTCATCCACAAGCCCAGAAATAGGAGGAGCACCTACTGGACTCTGTGGTCTCATTTTCATTACGCATTATATTTAGGGCATTTCAGGTTGGCGTGACATCCTAAGGTTCCATAAACCCCGTAGGAGGGGGGCATAAATACCCCTAAAAAAAAAACATATTGGCAACTACAAACCCTACCGGAATATATCCAGGTGTGTAGTGAGTATATCTACCCCACAGGCGTTCACAAATTTTTTTAGCGTTCCGGCTCTGAAATAAAAAAAAAATTTTTTTTTTCCAATAATCTGCAATTTTAGCTGAAAATGTTTAATTTTTACAAGGAATCTGAAAAAAAGCCCCAACAAATTGTTGTTACGGGCATTTTCTTACAAGTTCGACAATACCCTACATGTGGGTGTAAACTGCTGTTTGGGCGCATGGCAGGGGGTACAAGGGAGGGAGCGCTATTTGGCTGTTGGCGCACAGATATATTGGTGGAGCCATGTCGCATTTACAGAGCCCCCAAAGTACTAAAACAGGTGAAACCTTCCAGGTGAAACAGGGTGTATTTTGCATTTTGGGCGCACAGGTGTTCCCCGTATTTGTTTTTTTAGCATTGGGCCATGGAAATGAGGGGGGAAACGCAGTTCGCCATTGTTTTTGGCTTCATTTTTACAGTAATTCGCCATAAAAACGGGATAAAATGACGGGATAACTTTACTACTATGGGGTCGGTACAATTACAATGATATACATTTTATATAGTCTTTTATGTTTTAGTACTTTTACACAATAGAAGCGAGTTTTATAAAAAGTTGCGTTTTAAGTTGTCCTATTCTTACACCAAAGCTTTCCTAATTTTTTGCATATAGCTGCCTTGTGGGCTTGTTTTTTTACGAGAAGCAGTTTGATGTTTTTATTGATACCATTATGGGGGGCATATGAATGCTTTTGATCACTTTTTAATTAAGGTTTTTGTGTAGCATTTTGTTCAAAAAACAGCAATCCTGGTAGTGTTTTTTTATTTTTACAGCGGTCACGTGCGTGCGTAAAAATGACATGCTATTTTTACCTCAGCAGGTTGATACATACAGCGATACCAACACATTTTTGTATATTTTGTTTAAATGTTTTAACTTCTTATTTACACAATGAAAACACATTTATTTGAAAAGGAAAAACAGGCCCCCGACGTTTTTGCAATCACCCGCCACCGCAGTCTGAGAGCCATAACTTTTATTTTTCTGTTTATGGAAGCTATATAGGGTATTTTTTTTGCGGATTAGTTTGACGTTTTTATTGGAAATAATTTTGGGGGGACAAGACTTTATGAATCGCATTTAAATCTGTTTTTTTGAAGGTAGGTGAAGAAATACTGCAATCCCTAGCAGTGTTTTTTTATTTTTAATTTTTAATAGCGTTCACCGTGCAATCCGTGACAAGTTAGTTTTTACCTCTGTAGGGTTGAGACGATTACTGTGATACCCAATTAATGTATTTTTTTATTTGAAAGCACAAATTTTTTGAAAAAAAAGTGTTTTTTCTTGTGTGAAACAAATATTTTATTGCATCGCTATCGTTCTAATAATCCAGAACTTTTTAATTTTTCCGTATACAGAGCGTGTAAGGACTTTTTTTTTTTGCTGGATGAACTACTTTTAATTGGCATCACGTTGATTAGATATGAGTTTTTTTTAACCCCTCCATTTTTATGTGCTGCGGGATGAACAAAATCGCTATTCTGTGAACTGTTTTTTTGGGGTTTTTTTTCGAGGGCGTCACCGTAAAACGGTTAATTAACATACAGATTTTATAGGGTGGTCGCTACGCACGCGGCGATAACCACATATGGGTACTGTTATTTATTTATTTTTATCTTTTTTTAGGCGATTGGCGTTTGGGAAAAGGGGAAAAGGGCGATGTACGTGTTTTATTTTATTTTTTTGTGTTTTGTGTTTACTTTTTTACAAACTTTTTTTTAATTTTTCATACTTTTTATTAACACTTTTCCCCCAGGGGGGAATTGCATGAACGATCGTCAGATCATTCATGCAATAAGGGATCAGCAAAATACAGGAGAGGGGGTATAGCTGGTATGCTGAGGTCTCCATGGCAACTGTCTGTCGCACGGCGTTGCCGGGGAGCAATGCTTGTGGGGGGCATCGTGAACTCACCAGACAACCCGGATGCGTGTCATTCAGAATCCGGGCTGTCCTGGTGAGGAGATTCAGTACCGGCGCTCACGCCGTTACAGCGCCGAGATCGGCGGAGCAGGAGCTCACTCTGCCCCCGCGCCGCGATGTCGCGACCACAATGTCGCGACATTTCGGCGGGGTTATCCCCCGCGGCGGACGCCCTCCGGCCGTGGGATCGGCAATGAGTCAGCGGTAATAGTACCGACGTTCCATGCCCGCGATCTTGCGCGCAATCCGCTGTGAGCGCGCAAGATCGCTTGACCGTCCCATACGGCAATTTGCGGGAACCCCTACCCAACATTGCCGTATGAGTACGACAAATGTCGGAAAGGGGTTAAAGAACACCTGCAAACAAAAACATGAATGTGCACATGCAAATTTATTTCCATTCATCTACACAAATTCACCACAAGAACAATGTAGAATCCTGTCATTCACTCTCAGAAACTAGACTGAGAACTAAGGGATGGCATTTTCAAAAAATCAGCAGCATAAAAGACCAAATAAGGTAAAAATTTCTAGGCACCAGAAAAAATTATTTTTTTTTTGTTCTCCAGTGTGATATTGGTCTTGGTATACTGGTTTGTGCAGTAACAGAAGGTTATACTATTTGCTCTTTGTATACTGGTATTATGTGGTTACTGTATGAGCATTATTTAGCAGAATCATTCATAAAAAATGACTTGGGGTATGTTCACATGGTGTGTTCTGTTTGTGTGAACATACGTCATTAGATGCGTGTTTGGATTCGTGTTTCAGACCCTAAACGGACCCAAAAATTTTAAATAAATACCCAATTGGGTGTTTTTAAAACATTGCCAAAATTTAAAATACAGACCAGTACGCGATGCATCTCTGCGCCTTTGGGGAAACCCTTTAAAAGAATTTGCCCCATTCAAACCCTTATCCCGGCCGCGCCGCCCAAAAAGCATGGGGCGGGGGTTTTTTTTTTGTGCTTCAGTGAAATGGGGCCCCAGGCCCCCAGAAGGCCGACACTTAAAAAGGAAGGGGAAACAAACCCAAAAAATTTTTACAAAAACCAATTTACGCCATATCACTAGGTAGGGAATTAAAACTATTTAAAAGGTTTTTGGGGGGGCAGGTTTCACCCCCAGGAAACGATTTAAACAAGCAAAAACTTTGGGGCGGTAAACGTTCCCCCCCCCCCCCCTTTGGTTGTTTTGCTTTATGTTATGTAACTGCTTTTCTCCGGCCTATCCTGATAACTGTTAACCCCCCCTTTTAACGCCTGGGCGATCCATACGCCAGGTCGTTTGGGGGTTAACGCCCTACGTATGGATACTCCTGGGACGCGCGAACTTAAAGCAATTTGCGCGATGGGGCGCGGGGTGTCACTTTATATTACGGGGCTGACATCCCGCCCCCCGGGGCCCCGCCCCCGATCGCTCCGGGGGGGGGGGGGATAACCCGAAAATTATCGCGACATCGGGTCCAATAATGAGAGACGAGGAGGGATGGGGCCGTGAGCCCTCCCCCCTACAAACCCACGGGGGCAGAGAATGCTTTGGGGTTTTGTCTATGCGTCAGGGACGCCCGGGCCGTCCCCGGGGGGGCACCCCCCCGGCATCGTGACTGACGTTTCATAGGAACCAGTGCATAGAAACAAGCTATGCCTGTTTCCCCTATTGAATAGAGATCTAAAGATCTCCTTTTAAACCCCTTTGGGGGAAAAAAAAATAAAAAGTGAAAAAGAAAAAAAAAGAAAAAAAAAGTAAAAAAACAGTAAAAACAAAACACAAAAAAATAAAAAAAAAATCGTACACCGCCCTTTCCCCTTTTTCAAACGCCAATCCCCCCAAAAAAGATAAAAAATAAAAAAATCCCCAATTTGGTATCGCCGGCGTGGAAAGGCCTCCCCTATAAATCTGTCTATTAATAACCCGTAGGTGAACGCCGTAAAAAAAAAAAAAAAACAATCACAGAATTAAGATTATTTTCATCCCGCACACATAAAATGGGAAAAAAAATGATAAAAAACTCCTAAAACTCCAAAGTTTCCCAAATTAAAATGTCATTCATCCCGCAAAAAAAAAAACCCAACACCCAACAACAAAATAAAAAAGTTTGGGTGCAGAATAGGACAACATAAAAACGCAATTTTTTATAGCTTTTTACTGTGTAAAAGTAATAAAACAAAAAAAAATTATAAAAACATATCATTGAATTTCCGACCCCCCTAGTAAAATTTTCACAACATTTACACTGCACGGGGAAACTGTAAAATTGAAACTCAAAAAACAATGATAACGCGTTTTTCCCCCCCCTTTTTATTGCCCCAAAGCTAAAAAAAAAACTTTGAAACACCTGTTGCCTAAAATGCAAATACACCCCCAATGAGTTCCCCAGGGTGTTGAATCCCAAAAAGGGCACTTCTGGAAGGTTTTGCCGTTTGCTACTTTGGGGGCTTTTCAAATGCGACATGGCCCCCCCAAAATCTGCGTTCCCAAAAACCAAATAGCGCTCCCTCCCCATAACCCCGCCCTGGCCCACACACAGTTTACACCCACTGTAGGGTATTGCCAAATTGGAAAAAAATGCTTAACAAAGTTTTTTGGGTTCTTTTTTTCCAGGGTCTTGTAAGTGAAACATTTTTTGGCTAAAATTCAGATTATTGGAAAAAAATTTTTTTTTACTTTTACGCTATGCTAAAAAAAATTTTTTGAATCACCTTGGGGTCTATAACTCAATGCACCCCTGGAATATTCCTTAAGGGGTGTAAATTTCCAATATTGGTCTAATTTTGGGATGTTTATTAGTTTTAGACCTTAGGGGGTCCCCAAACCTGAAATGGCGCCTAAATAAAATCTATTGAAAAAGGAGACCCCCAGAGTCCGGTAGGTGCTCCTCCCATTCTGGGGCTTTTTGGGTTTAGCCAAAAACTCATAGGGCCCCAAAGGGGAATTCTAAAAACACAGACCTGGGGGGAAAGATATTAAGTTGCATTTACCAGTCACATTTTCCGTATTCCCCGGAAAAAAATGGATAAATATTGAAAATCTGCCAAAAAAAGAAATTTTTTAAATTTCACCCCACTTTTCTTTAATTTCTGTGAATACTAAAGGGTTTTCAAAATTCCCCAAATAGTGGGGTTTTAAATAATTAAGGGGGGTAGTTTTTAGATGGCTTTTTTTATGGGGGGATCTAACATGCAGGCCCCTCAAAGCCACTCAGAACTGGGGTGGGCCCTAAAAAATGTATATTGAAATTTTTTGAATTGTGAGAAATTACACTAAAATTTTTAAGCCCTTTAAGTCGTAAAAAAAAAAAAAAACATTTAAAAATGATGCCCAAACCTATAGTGGCATATGGTAATTTCTAGTTTAAACTATTTTGTTGAATAATTACTGTCCCCTTTCACGCAGAAATTTTTTTTTTCAACTTTCAAAAACGCTAATTTTTTTTCCCAAATTTTTAGAAATTTTTATATTTTTCCAAAAAAACAAGGTTGTATGGAAAAAATTTCTTACTAACTTAAAGAAAAAACAATTTTTCCGAAAAACAATCTCTGAATCACAGGGGTAGGGAAAATGTCAAAAAATTTTCTCACATAATGGACACATTCAATTTCAAAAATAGGGGGTGGTCGAAGGCCAAAACGGGGCTGGGTCCTTAAGGGGTTAATTTATATACTTTTGACTTAGTTTTTAACTTGGTAATAATGGGTCCCCGGGGAATATGTTGGCTTTACACTTGAATGCCTGAAGCAGTATATATATTCAAAATGCCCATGCACTTTATAGGGTATTGGTGGGGTTTTAAAAACGGTTCACCATTTATTAAAACCGGGGTGATTCTCTATTTACTGTTTTTTTTTACGTTTTTTTTAAATTTTTTTGGTGATTTATGAATTAAGATATTTGTTTTAGTTTTTGGTTTTTTTGCCCTCGTTTTTGGTTTTTCCCGCTTTGGTAAATTGTATTGTTGGAGAGTGATCAAAATTGAGAGGGGGCCGGGAAAAAAAATTTGGGCCCAAGGTTTTTATGGGGCGGGGGGTTTTCCCTATATCTGCTTTATTTATTAAAATCCAAAAACATTAAAGAGTATTATATTATATCAACGAATAAGGGCTGGTTGCCTGAAACGCGTCAGCTGTCTCTTTTTTTGTACAAAGCCATCATGAAACCTTTTAATGTTTTTGGATTTAAATAAATATAAAGACTTTTAATTTATTGTTTTTCGTTCTAGATACAACACTTCCTTCAAAACAGGAATTTAATCTTTCCCAAAACCCATCTCCAGCTCACACATTATTTAAGGTGGAAACAGCGACCTCCTGACCAAAGAGACAGTGGGGATCATGTATAACCTGGGAACAGACACTGCACCTTTAAAATTGGGTTTAAATGCTGTATGATTTATTGTAAAAATTTTATTAAAAACAGAAAACCCAATGGGAATATTTATCAGTAATGTCCTCATATGTCACTTCACAGAGGGAGGGCGAGATAAACCAAATGTTTTCCCCATTTTTATTATTTTTTAAATTTTAAAGGCCCCAATTGGGGTTCCAGGGCGCTGTCCCATTCGGGGGGGTTACTTACATAACATAAGTCAAACGAGTACAATGATAATTTTTGAATGGAAAAATTGGCCCCGGGCAGAGGGGGAGAGGACCCTGGCCCGGGGAGGCTTCAATCTACAAGGAGGGGGAAAAGACAGAAGGTAGGGGGAGACCCTTTGTGGAGGGTGTAGTGGCGTAGGGGTTTTTGTAGGTTTAAGGAAACCGAAGAAATGGGTTTTCAGATTGCTTTTTTTAAGCTGGTTTAAAAATGGAGGAAAAAGCTGATTTGTTGGGGCAGTGGGTTCCAGATTTTGGGTGAAGCCCGGGAGAAGTCTTGGGGGACGGTTATGTGAGGGGCCCGATAAAAAAGAACAGAAAAGAAAAGGGCCCGTGAGGAGCGGAGATTTCGTGAGGGGGGGTAATGGAGATTAAGGGAAGATTATGGAGGGGGGGAGGTTATGGAGAGGGCCCTTTTAGGTTAAAAGTTTTCAACTTGAAAATTTTTTCGCTGGGGAAAGGGGGGCCAGTGAAGAGGGTTGACAGAGGGGGAGGGGAGAGGATTGGCGGGGAGAGAGGTGGGTAAGACGGGCAGCAGAAATTTTTCTTGTTTGAAGGGGGCAAAGTGCTAGAAGGGAAGGGGCCCCAAGAAGGATGTTGCAGTAGTCCCATGTGCTGCGCCCCCCTCACCACCCTCTGATAATATATTATATACAAGTTAGTGATATGGTAATAGTAATAGCGGTAGATGACATTTCCTACAACCTCCATCTCATGACCAAAAAAGAAAAAGTGGGTGTGAGGAGGGCCCTCCCGACATTAGTGGAGAGTCACAGATCCCGGGGGCGGCAGCAGTTTAAACTCATAGACAATGGAGCAGAAAAATAGAAGAGAAACCCCCCCCCTACCCCTTTTCCCCCCAAGGGGCTCCTCCTGTAAACCACATCTCTTATATCACGTTAAAATTTTTTTATCCGGGAGCCCCGGACTGGACAGAGCTTCATCAAATCACTGAAGTGAGGAAAGGGGCAACGGGTTTCCCAAAACAGCACAAGTTTTCTTTAAGGGGGGTTATTCCTTATTCCAGACGCCAACTGTGTGCAGGACGTGTGTTTTAGATGATTACCACCCAAACTGTAAAAAGAAGAAGATGAGATGAGGGTAATTTGTCCACAAAACTTCGTATAAAACCTGTAGATTGTGGAAGTGGAGAGAAAATGTCCCCGGCTGTTCCCTACATCAGATCTCGCTGTGCACACAGGACTTTATGCTGCTTACCTAGTAGTACTATAGTGCTGAAACCTCTTCCATATAGTGTATATGTAGTTGATGAGAAATGTAAAGTTATAGATTTTGCTAAGTTATGTTTTGAAGCGAGGTAGGCAAAGTGGTTAAAAGTGAGAGAAAAAAAGGACCTGTCCCCTGTTTTGGATGGGGGAAAAAAGGTAAAAAATTAAAGTGTGATCCTTTGTGTCTTAGTTTTAATGTATTAGTTAGTATAACACCTCATATGCCTTAATATTATGGCACGTAAAAGCTGCCTGTATAGCTCTTGCCTCTAATGTGTTAATAAAATGGCCGCACATAAATCTTCTTGTAGAGATAACCACCGTGTAATCCAAGATGGCGCTTCCTCTGAGGTTACGCCGTGTGTCCAGACATTCCTGAGCTATGGGGAGTATGCCTCAGCCAAGGATGTAACCAATAACGACTAACAGCTAGGTCCATGTGATGCTTTCTTTTCTCACTAACCTTCAAAAGCATTAAAACCTGCCATTTTGTGAATAAAGACAGAAAGTGTTTTCACATCATCGAGGCATGTTGTGATTTTCTTTCTCATGTGCACCTTTACCATCTTAGGTTAATTCGGAGACCCCACAAGAATGTAGAGCACCTTTGAGGCTCCATTTATTTGAATTTGTTGCCTAACGTGAGGCACAGGCATTTGATCAAGTTAAATCCTCCGAACCGGACGGATACAACAACCACTAGCAGATGCGGAAGAGGATATGGCGCCATCCTTCTGAAGCGTAGTATGGTAAGTAAAGTTTTATACTTTCTTACTCAGAACGGCTCGTCTCTGTGGTGTGTGTTGTCTCTTGTTCATCGGTTGGTTGCTAGGTCACGCTGACAGGTAACTTCAGTTGCCCGTGCTCTTGAACCTACGACCTGTCAAATTATCTCCTTGTGGGGTATTTTCTGTTTTATGTGTATTGAATATTGTGAGACCCACTGACTAAGATTAGCTGTGAAAGCACGGTGGAGACAACTGTGAAAACAGAGTGTGAAAGCCGAGAGGCTGCGCTCTGTGGTAAACAGAATCCTCCCTTGAAAAAGGGGGAAGGGTTTTGCTTCTCTCTGCAGATGAGAGACTGGACAGTTGTTTCGAAGTGACACCGTGTGGTAAAGAAAATTCTCTGGCGGTGGAGTCAGGAATTTGAGCCTTGCCTTGGTGGAGAGGAAGGGCTGGACAGTTGTCCAGGTCAGGGCAAATAGTCTGTTTGCCACTGCAGGAGGCACAACAGCTGGTCCACTGCAAAGCACACCTCAGGAAGGTCACTGGAGGAGTAGTCAGTTGAACAGTGGGGGAGGGTCAGGAATTGACTACAGCAGACTCCCTCATCTCACAGGCCTTACTGCAAGGGGAGGGGGAGTGACGGCCCGAACCCCCCCACCCCCCTCCGAGTCAAGCGTCTGTCTTAACAGCCGTGTTGCCTGACCCCGAGCACCAGCCTATGCCCTAAGACAGGAAGATAGTACAAATCTACCAGAACTACACAGCGCCTTGGAAAGATTTAAGGTCTCTGTCGGAGGTCAAAGCAGGTGACTTATATTGGCCTATTATGGCCAAATCCTTCATCAAGCCGCCAGGGATGAATGAGATCACTGCTGACTAAGGGGTGGAATTTTGTGCACAACTGAAAGAATGGGCCAAAGACAGACTCTCAGACCAAGTGCTGACGCTAACTGACATTACCCAAGATAAGAGGGAAACAGTGGAGAAATGCTATGCACGGATGTCTCAGATGTTTGCTGATCTAGGGTTCTCTTCTTTTGAGAAGCCACATGCTCGGATGCTGAACAGTGCCTTTGCGGATGGGCTGCTGGAACCTATCAAGAAACAGCTGAAGACGGTTCGGCTGGAATAAAAGACGCTACCAGTAGATACGGTGCTCCTAGTGGCGAAAGGAATTGAGAACAATTTGTCTGCAAGACCTGTGAAAACCAAGTCTGCTCCTGTGATGGTGGCCGAAGAAGGTGAAGACCCTGGAGCCTATCAGCCAAGACCTCCTCCTATTTGTTTAATTGCCACAGACCGGGACACTTTAAAAAGGACTGCAGGGTCCCACGCAGGTCAAGGAGGGGGGGATGCAATCAGCCCAGACACACAGACCCTGCTCCTGATGCCTGCCATATTCCTGAAGCCAAGCATCCATAGGACAAAGGCAAGCCGGTATCCACCCCCCTTTTCACCAACATTCTTAGGAGACGTTCTGCAATCACAGATCCACCTCCACCTGGCCCCATACCAACAGTTACACTTGATGTGGAAGGGAACCCAACTCCATTCTTAGTGGATACAGGTGCAGCTAGAAGTGTAATCAACCGTTGTGATGTCAACCCTAATTTCCTGTCGAGAATAGAAGTCTCCTGTGTGGGGTTGGATGGCGTACCCAGGACAAATCGACTTACAGTCCCATTTGTGGTTGGTCCGTACCCTTCCTCAAGTCTGCTATCAGAATTTGTTGTTTCTAACAGCTGTCCAGTAAATCTCCTGGGAACTGACATTCCATCAAAAATCCATGGCAAGATACATTTCCACAAGAATGGTCGCATCTTTCTACTATCTAACCTAACGGATGAGAGGACATGGCTACTACTCTCCTCACCATGTGGAGCCTCTACCCGGCCAGAAGATACCACAAGCAGTTTTGGACCACATTCCGTCTCACTTATGGTCCACAGGACCGGAAGATATTGGAAGACTGAATGTCCCTCCAGTGACAGTACAACTGAGGCGTGGAGCACAGCCACCAAGGAAGCCACAATACCCACTCTCTATTGCCCAATCAGAAGCTATTTCCAAACAAATAAAGGTGCTTCTTCAGAATGGAGCCATAGTGAAGTGTACTTCCAAGTGCAACACGCCTCTCTTCTCTGTGAAGAAGAAAATGGCAAAAGTCCAGCCACCACAGTTCCGTATGGTCCAGGACCTCCGAGCAGTCAACGAGGCCACCATTTTGGAGACCCCCATTGTACAAAATCCTTATACTCTGTTGTCCAATGTGCCTTTAGACTCAAAATACTTCTCAGTTATTGATCTGGTGAATGCCTATTTCAGCGTTCCTCTTGATCCTGCGTGTCAATATCTCTTCGCCTTCACTCATGAGTCAATCCAGTATACTTGGGTGGTCTTACCACAAGGGGCACAGAACAGCCCCAATCAATTTTCCAAAGCTATGTCTTCTGTATTACAAGAATGGAAAGACTTGCATCCTGTGTGGATTGTGCTTCAATACATGGATGACCTGCTTTTATGCGCAGACACCCTTGTGATGGCAGAAGAAGCCTCTGAATCACTTCTACTGTTCTAGGCAGAGCAAGGTGGCAAAGTCTCTCTTACGAAAGTTCAATGGTGCCAAGAGCAAGTGGTATTTCTGGGACATTGCCTTTCTCATCAAGCAAGACACCTCACAACTGAAAGGAAGAAGGCAATACAAGAGATTCAAGTACCCAAAGGTGCCAAGCAGCTCCAGACATTTCTTGGTCTAATCTCCTGTTGTCGTGCTTGGATTCCAGGTGCATCCACTCTCATGCAGTCTTTGTTTGAGGCAGTGAAGACTACCCCCTTCCACCTTGATGAAGATGCTTTGGAGTCCTTTCGGAAGCTGAAAGCAGCTATTGCCAGTACTCCTGCACTAGGCATCCCGGACTACCAGAAGACCTTCAAACTCTTTGTGTCAGAGAGGGAAGAACATGCCCTAGGAGTTCTAGCACAGGCCCAGGCAGGCCGAAACAGACCAATTGGATACTACTCTGCAAGGCTGGACCCAGTTGCACGGGGTGGACCTTCTTGTTTACATGCTGTATTTGCACCCCAAGTGCTGCTGGATAAGACAGTGGATATCATACTTGGACACTCCCTCATCTTGTTGGTACCTCATGATATCTCTACCATTCTGAATTAGACACAACCTAAGCACATGTCTGCAGCTCGACATCTTAGACTCCAATGTTTTCTCCTCATACCGGACAATGTCACGCTTATGAGATGCAACGTACTCAACCCAGCTACCCTCTTTCCACTCTCAGGAGAAGATAGTGGAATGGCGGAGGGGGAGAGACAGATGAGGACACCCATGATTGCTTTGGAATGATGCAAATGGAGACATCCCATCTCCCATCTGTCTCAGAAGAACCACTCACAAACCCATAGTATGTCATCTATGTGGATGAATCCAGATTTGCAGACCAATAAGGCCGCTATCACACAGGATATGCAGTTACAACATTGGATGCAGTATTGGTGGCAAAAAGTTTACCCTCCCACAAGTCGGCACAAAAAGCAGAATTGGAAGCCTTGACAACAGCCTGCAGACTGGCCAAGGATAAGACAGCCTACATCTACACGGACTCCAGATATGCTTATGAAGTGGCGCATGACTTCGGCCCTATTTGGAAGTCGTGAGGATTCCTGACAGCAGCAAGGATTCAAGTCAAGCATGAGAAAACCATCAGAGAACTCATGGATGCGCTCCTGCTGCCAGAGAAGGTTGCTGTCTTGAAAGTGAAGGCACACGGAAAACTCAACACTGAAGAGGCAAAAGGAAATGACAGGGCTGAAAAAGCGGCAAAGGAAGCAGCCTTAAAGGGTGACTGTGCACTCACTATGGTCACACAAGAGGTAACAACCACAGATCCTCCGTCCAAGCGTCTACTATACAAACTGCAACAGCATTGGATGCACAAAAAGGAACTTGGAAGAAGAAAGGAGCGAAAGAAGGAGAAGATAGGATTTACAGAGTTGGCAGACACCCTTGTCTGCCCAGGGCCCTATATCCAGCAGTTATTCAGTGTTCGCATGGGCCGGGACACTTGTCTAAGACTTTGATGAACGGATTGATTGACAAGTACTACCTAGCACCTGGAATCTCCACACTCACGGACTCCTTCACCAGAGCTTGTGTCACCTGTGCCGAGTGCAACCCCGGGAAGCCAGTAAAAGTACCATCCAAACATCTGGCAAAGCCTCTCCATCCTTTCCAAAGGATCCAGACTGGCCACATACAGATGCCCAAGTCAGGAAGATATGAATATGCCCTCGTCATTGTGGACATGTTTTCAGGATGGCCAGAAGCGTTCCCTGTGGCCGACATCACAGCAAAGACAATGGCCAAGAAGCTGCTGACAGAAGTTGTATGCCGATACGGAGTACCAGAAGTGATTGAAAGTGACCAGGGACCAGCATTCACAGCCAACCTGATGAAGGAAGTATGGACAGCATTGGGAAGTACTCTAGCGCTGCACACCCCGTACCATCCGGAAAGCAGTGGGAAAGTGGAAAGAATGAACGGAACCCTGACCACCAGAATGCTCAAAGCAGCAAGAGAAGTTGGCATGCCTTGGCCAGACAGCCTGCCCATAGCCTTGTTTAGTGTCAGGTACACGCCCCGGGGACAGTTAGCTCTCTCGCCCTATGAGATTCTGTTTGGCAGTGCCCCAAGGCTAGGTGCATATTTCCTTCAGCAGTTGTAGCTACAAAATGATGCTATGGCCTCTTATGTGACTGCACTAGCTAAAGAGTTGTCTCTTATACATTATAGAGTTTTCTCTTCCATCCAAGACCCCGACTCAGACGTTGCTGCCCATAAGCTACAGCCTGGAGACTGGGTCTACGTGAAGAAGTTTGTGCGTAAAACCCTAGAGCCGAGGTTTGAAGGGCCGTACCAAGTCCTGCTGACCAAGACCACATCTGTCAAGGTGGCGGGAAAGCCCAACTGGTTCCATGCTTCACACTGCAAAGATCGCTCCAGCCCCCAGAGATGAAGCAGATGCTGCTCCTACTGATGTTAAGTAGCTATGTTGCTTTAACTCTTGGTCAGAACCCATCAGTGGCCATTACAAAGGATAGAGGGGTGGTCACTTTTTTGTATAACTAAATCAGTGCTCACGTGGCCACATATTCCTTTGATTTTTGTGATGTAGTATGTTGTCCCGAGGTTCCCATACAGTGCAACATTTACAATGAGCAATCTTCTGCTGCACGGAGCATATATTTGTGTGTGACTGATGACTACTGGGAACGCTCCTGCTACTACTGGGGTGCTGTGGGAAGGAACACAGGGGAAGACTGGAGATACAGACCACAGACTCATTTGGATAGGAAAGATAACAGGGGACCGCCCTACTGACAAGGATAAGTTTAACAAAAACTGGAACCTGCCAAAAACAGGGAATACCAAGTGAAAGCATGTCCCTCACCTTATCCGTTGAAAACCCTCAGGAGACCGATGGAGGCATATATGTTTTGGGAGCTTACATATGAGGGGGGGCAAGGGGATTTTGAGAAAAAATTCAGTAAAATGATATGAATACAGACCCAGGGAAATGGTTGGGAGTCCCAACACCCACACCTGCAAACCCGCTATATACAGACTATCCAGGGCATGACAGCCATAGCTGATCCCACTCTTGACGACACCATGAGGGTAGAGACCGGGTTCTCAGCTAAAAACATGTGGCTAGATTGGGTAAAATATACAGCTGCCCAACATAATAAAACAAACTGCTATATCTGTTCAGCTGCCAGACCTCATATAGGCACTGTCCCAGTAGATATTCCGGAGGCAGCACAAGAATGTTTTCTTAGTTTATACATTAACACCACCACAGATCATGCTGCCTGTGAGGACTGGAACTCCGAGTACCCAATCATCCAAAAAGCAACAAAGCCAACAGTTGTGGTCACCGTCTACCCAGGCAATTATGCCTGCTATACCAGTAGAATGGGAAATGGCAGATTCCTGGGCAAATTCCCCAAGAAAGGTTATTACTCCACATACAGTAACGTCAGTGGCAGCCTCTTACTGAATCAAGTCCAATCCCTAGGGGACATATATTGGATATGTGGAGATCTTAAGCTCAGGACTAGGCTAGAGGGCAACTGCACTGGACAATGTGCACTGACTAAGTTACTCATCCAATTCCACATACTGAGTGAGGGGTCAGAAGATAATAACACCAGTGAAACAGTGAGAGCCAGGAGGAGAAGCCTAACCAAGGGAGAGCTTTGACCCTCATGTTTATATTGATGCTACAGGAGTCCCAAGGGGGGTCCCTGATGAGTTTAAAGCAAGGGTTCAAGTGGTTGCTGGGTTTGAATCTCTGCTACCAATAATCACTGTCAATAAGAATGTAGATTGGATAAATTACATATATTACAACCAGCAGAGATTTGTAAATTACACCAGAGATGACCTAGAGGGTCTGGCAGATCAGGAGGGCCCAACCTCTGCTGTAGCCTGGCAGAACAGGATGGCTCTGGTGTTGGCTGAGAAAGGAGGAGTTTGCAAAATGATCGGGGAAACCTGTTGTACTTTCATCCCAGACAATACAGGACCAAAGGGTAAAGTGACTGTGGCCATTGTAAAGCTAGATGATCTCTCAGAAGAATTAAAACGTAACTCAGGCATAGATCACTCCTGGGAGCAGTGGTTCACTTCGTGGTTTAAGGGTTGGCCGGAGATCCTTGCTCAGATAGGAATTGTGATACTGATTGTGCTGCTAATTCTTGCCCTAATTGTTTGTTGTGTTTTTCCATGTTTGAGGAAACTACTTGGAAAAGCTGTGGATGAAAGCATTCCCACCATGATGAACAGCTGTTGACAGCCTGGCTCCTATGATGACGTGGACACTTTTGGACCCTTGCCACAACATGTGCCTGCCTGAGAGAGCGGATGTCTCCCTAGTCAGAATTATTGAGCAGGAAGTATAGGGATAGTGGATCGCCAGATGGGGGCAAATTATTGAGCCCAGCCCTCTCTGGCAAGCAGAGAGAAGGATGGGACACTTTAACACAGCTTTGTCCCATGGTGTCAAGGCCCTTAGGGAGAGATTAAAATGAGACCAAAGTCTCAAAGGGGGACTGTTGTGTATGGGAACAAAGGTTCTATATGTGTGATCCTTTGTGTCTCAGTTTTAATGTATTAGTTAGTATAGCACCTCATATGCCTTAATATAATGGCACGTAAAAGCTGCCTGTATAGCTCTTGTCTCTAATGTGTTAATAAAATGGCCGCACATAAATCTTCTTGTAGAGATAACCCCCGTGTAATCCAAGATGGCGCTTCCTGAGGTTACGCCCTGTGTCCAGACATTCCTGAGCTATGGGGAGTATGCCTCAGCCAAGGATGTAGCCGATAATGACTAACAGCTAGGCCCATGTGATGCTTTCTTTTCTCACTAATCGTCAAAGGTATAAAAACCTGCCATTTTGTGAATAAAGACAAAGGGCCACATGTATGAAAAGTGTTCTGGTCTAAAACTCACATTGTTTCCCATTGCAACCAATCAGAGCGTCCCTTTCATTTCATATAGTGCTCTGGAAAAAAGAGAGGGGCTCTCTGATTGGTTGCTATGGGAAACAATGTGAGTTTTAGGCCTCGTTCACACGGCTTATTGCCGACATAATTGCGGGGACGGACTTCGCCCCGCAATTACGCCGGCAGCCGTGCAGGGCTGGGGGCCGGCAGCTCGCCGGCCCCATAGACACTCATTATTCTCGGCGCATACGTGTCGTAAATGATGTGTATGTCACTTTCTCCCCCCGCGGCGGATTCGCCGAGCGGGGAGAAGAGACGGAATCCACAGTTCTCTATGAGAACTGTGGATTACCGTAGTTACTGGGACGGATTGGAGCCGTACTGCAGCGCAAGTCCGGCGCGCAGTACAGCTCCAATCAGCGCCCAAATAAGCCGTGTGAACGAGGGCTTAGACTTGAACACTTTTCATACATGTGGCCCAAAGTGTTTTCACATCATTGAGGCATGTTGTGATTTTCTTTCTCAGGTGCACCTTTGCCATTTTAGGCTAATTTGGAGACACCACAAGGATGAAGAGCCCCTTTGAGGTTCCATCTATTTCATCACCACATTCAGTAGAACGTCACTGTGGATCATGAAGGGGTCAAGATCAGTTTAGGGACTGTAAATATCTCTGAACTAGGCAGCAGTTTATCTCATAGACAGAGCAATGGAGCAGAACATAGAAGAGAATCCATTTCTACCTTGTCCCCACAGGTCTCCGTCCTGTACACGTCTCTTATACTCACTGTAATTCCTCTATCCTGCAGCCCGGACTGGACAGAGCTTCCATCAAGTCACTGAGGTGAGGACCGGCCAGACGGTTACCAGACAGGACAAGTCTCTTCAGGGATCGGTTATTCCTTATTACAGATGCCAACTGGATGCAGGACGTGTCTGGTAGATGATTGTAATCTAAACTGTAAGAAGAAGACGACTTGATGTGGGTGACTTGTCCACAGAGCGTTAGTACAAAATCTGTACATTGTGAATGTGGAGAGAATTTGTTCCCCAATATCAGATCTTGCTTTGTTCACAAGACTTTATGCTGCTCACACAATAATAATGTAGTGCTAAAACCTCTTACATACACTGTATATGTAGTTATGGAGACATGTGAAGGTATAGAGAACTCAAAGATATATGTTACACATAGGTAAGTGCAGTTAGGGATGTCATGGTGAGAGGAAAAAGGACCTGCCACCACATCTAGCAGGAGAACACTGTGGAACAAGGGTAATATCATGGAGGAAGCAATATCAGCCTATGGATATACCTGTGAACTAGAGTCAGGGATTTTGGACAAGCCTCCCATAATTTCCCTTTACATTTATCATGGTTAGAAACGTTAGAAAGAAAAAAGTGTCAGTATTATTGACAGCTCCGTCTTTATACACAAAGAAGGAGAGACTTCTCAATCGCTGAGGTAGGTGGCGGTTGCCAAAGGAGCCCTGCCCAGAGGTCTCTTATATCCGGGCCTGCCACTTCACACTGGACACCAGCAAATGATATGAGTGTCACTATGAGTGTCACTATGAGTGTCACTAAAATGCTTCACGGTTTAAAACTAATAGACTCTCTGGGCGACATATATGAACTGGGCTGCGTCAGAAGTCTGGCGTCTTTTCAGCCCAACATATAGTACAGCCCCGTTTGCTATAGTTTTCATTCGCCTGCACACTATTATCAGGCGTATTACAGAGTGCAAGCGGGGGAGGCGGGGCGCACTACAACCATACGAAGCTCCACATTTATAGCTTCAGTACGGCAAATCCAGGCGCATTAATGCTGGACCAAGTAGAGCACTTTAAAAGTGGTTTACCTGAGCCTGAAGTGTCATCTTAGTGCTAGAATGCGCCTGATTTATGACCCGCAGTAGAACAGGTTCATAAATCAAGCACATTCTAGGCTATTCTTACGTGCAATAAAATTGCCGTCTAAGCGCCATAAATCATGCATGTCGCCCTTTATATCCTGCATTATCAGGAACATCTATTACTTCCCCAATCATATAGGTTAAGATAAATTACTAAATTATACAAGTCCCCAGATTTACTATAGGTGACTCCTGTATAATTTATCTGCTCTAATTACAGCATTATAAGTGAGACCAAATGGGAACATTTATCAAGAATTTCGTCATGTCACTTCACAAAGAGTGCGAGAGATGGTCAATGTGTTTCTAACTGATGCAGCTCTCTGATAGATCTCTATGTGTAATAGAGGATGTCAGGACACGGGGGTAAATAGGGTAACATGAAGGGCACACATTAGGAGGGCAGAAAATTAGACATCATTGCTAATCTCATTTAAGTCAGGGAAATGGGGAACCACACACAGGAGCAGTCTCTAAGGCACAATCCATCTTGGACACACACTCAGGCCACACCACCTCCTGCACAACGTGGGGTTGACCAAGGTTATGCTACACAATCTCACGATTGGCCCTAACTCAGCCTACAGATTAAATAGGTATTAAATCTGATTTGACACCTAAAACACAATATTTATAAACAGAATAATCAAACAAACGGAATTAAAAATTTGTCCCCAGAGGCTCATTTTCCTTATAGTGGAACAGTATAATGATAGAGGTAGATGACATTTCCTACAACCTCCATCTCATGACATAGAGAGAAGTGATGTGAGGAGACATCAGACATTAGTGGAGACGTCACAGATCAAGGTGCCGGCAGCAGTTTATCTCATAGACAGAACAATGGAGCAGAACATAGAAGAGGATCCATTTCTCCCTTGTCCCCACAGGCCTCCGTCCTGTACACGTCTCTTATACTCACTGTAATTCCTCTATCCTGCAGCCCGGACTGGACAGAGCTTCCATCAAGTCACTGAAGTGAGGACCATACAGATAGTTATCAGACAGGACAAGTGTCTTCAGGGACTGGTTATTCCTTATTCCAGACGCCAACTGGGTGCAGGACATGTGTGTTAGACCATTACCAGCCATTCTGTAAAAATGAGTTTATGAATATGGGTGCTGTTCACAAGCCCCCAATATCAACTTGTTTTTTCAAAAAATTTTTTATCTGCCACACAAAAATAATGTAGGCTAAAACCTCTTACATACCTGAATAGTGTTAGGAGACATGTGAAGGTATAGAGAATCAAGAAATGTTACACATAGGTAAGTGCAGTGAGGGATGTCATGGTGAGAGGAAACAGGACCTGCCACCACATCTAGCAGGAGATCACTGTGGAACAGGGGTGATATCATGGGGGAAGTAATATCAGCCTATGGATATACCTGTGAACTACTGTCAGGGATTTTGGACAAGCCTCCCATAATTTCCCTTTACATTCATCAATAACTGTCAGTATTATTGACAGCTCCGTCTTTAAGCACAAAGAAGAGGCTTCTCACTTATGGTGTGGTGGGTGGCAGTTGCCAGAGGAGCTCTGCCCAGAGGACTCTTCTATATGAGGTTTGGTACTTCACACTGGCCAAGTGCCATTGTAAAAACTAACTTCACTAAATTGATACAGGGTTTAAAACACTTTATATCCTACATTACGACTTCCCCAATAATACAGGGCAATATAAATCAATCACTACATTATAACTACAGCTCATCCTGCAAATACCAAGACTTAGGGCAACATGTATGAATCCAGGCACAGACAGGCCAGTTCTATAAGGCAGTGAAAAAGCGGGGAAAAGTAAAGAAACTGCTCTTTTCAGGTCAACATACAAGGGGGTGTAGGTAAAACCACAATCTGGCTCAGGCACCATTTACCTGGTCTGTTCTTCGCAGGTCATACATACAGGGCAGTGAGAGCCAATACCACAAGTCGTTGGGACCCCTTTACCCTGGTCTGTTTTCTGAGGTCTACATACAGGGCGTGTAGAGACAATCCCCCAAATCTGGGTAGGGACCACCTTTACCCTGGTCGTTTTCGGCAGGGCATACTCAGGCAGGGTTTGAGTCATTTTCCAAAGTCTGGCTCAGGGACCACCCTTTTCCCGGCTGGCTGTTCTTTTGCAGGGCATACAACAGGGCAGTGTAACAAAACCACAATCTGGCTCAGGGACCACCTTTACCCTGGTCTGTTTTCTGCCCGGGATACATAGAGGGGGAGTGAGGGCCAATACCCAAGGGCTGGCTCAGGCACACCTTTTCCCCGGGGCTGGCTGTTTTTTTCTGCAGGGCATACATACAAGGCAGTGTAGAGCCAATACCCAAGTCGGGTCAGGCACCACTTTACCCTGGCTGGCTGTTCTTCGCGGGGGCAACATACAGGGCAGTTGTAGGCCAATCCCCACAAGTGGGGGTCAGGCACCCCCTTTACCCTGGCTGTGTTCTTCCGGGTCAACATACGGGGCAGTGAGTACCAATACCACAAGTCGGGCCGGGCATCCCTTTACCCTGGTCTGGCTTTTTCTTCTGCGGGTAAACAACAGGGCAGTGTAAGCCAAATCCACAATTGGTCAGGCACCACCTTCCCGGGTTTGGCTTTTCTTTTGCAGGTCTACATAAGGGAAAGGTAACCAAACCACAAGTCGGCTCAGGCACCCCATTTTACCCGGGCTTTTTCTTCTGCAGGTCAACTCAAGCAGGTAGAGCCAAACCAAAGTCTGGCTCAGGCACCCCTTTACCCTTTTTCTGGCGTTTTTCGCGGTCATACATACAGGGCAGTGTAACCAATACCAAATCTGGCTCAGGCCCCCTTTACCCTGGCTTTTTTTTCGGCGGGGTTCATACATACGGGGGCAGTGTAAGCCAATACCAAAGTCTTTTTTTAACCATAAACTTTTTTATTGGTCAATATAAAGTGTACAAACAAAAATACATAAAAGCTTTGTAAGACCAAATTTAATTTTATCCCCAAAACACAAAAAACCCACCCCCCAAATCCATTCCAATTCAGACAGTAAATACCATTACAATCACATAGCAATCCCAATATTAATAACAGTCAGTTCTTGTCACAATAAAAATTGTACCTGGCGTGGGGCCCTCCATCCACACAACTGCCAAGACGCGCCCCCAAATCTACACCCGAGACCCCCCCAACCCTGCCAACAAATTTCGGGTGCAGCAAGCCCAAAATTTCCCAGCCATTTACCCCATTTTTTTATTATACTTAAGTTTGCCCCCTCTCTTAAAAACACCCCTCCTCCAAGCAATCACCCATTCACTTTATTAAACAAACCCTGTGCTGAGGGGTTTTCTGCATCCAGCCATTTTGGTCGCTTTTAATTTCCTCGCCATAAATAAAAGCCTGGATATTGCGATTTTCTCAGCCTCTGCCCCTTAATTCCTACATATCCCAAAATAAAAACCCCGGGGTTCATTCCACTGTAATTTGAAAAAAAAGCTGGATCAATTGGACAATAAAAATCCAATTCGCTCTTTTTTAGGGCAATGCCAAACAATGCATCAGAGAGGCGGGTGCCATGACCCCCTAAAACCGGGAGAGCCCCAATTTCCAAATTTTTAAAATGTAAAAAGAGGATTCTGAAAACTCGATGTATTAAAATAATTGAGAATTCGATGCTGTTCACCACTGAAATCAAGAATGGCCCCCAGTATCT